>BQNB010022648.1:0-31360 GCA_026074375.1 Tanacetum coccineum | reverse complement strand
TTCAAATTTTAAGTTTTTAATAAAAAATTTCTTTTAATTAGAAAATATTTTGTATAATTAATTTTGTGAAAATCTTTTGTAAAAATGTAATGAATGAGAGAAAAATATTTTCTTGATCACTAATCATGCTTAATGATTTGTTTGTTCATACCTTAAGTGATCACTAATCTTAGAAATGGTATTTTACAATTAATAATTTGTAAACGTTTAATTTTATCGTAAACGTTTTTACATTTTTTTATTATCAAAACGTTGAGAGGTCGAAAAATATAAATAACGTTTTTAGACATTATTTGTATTAACAACATCAACAGTTTTGTAGAAGATTTAGAGAGAATTGTCCTTGGGAATTATATGAAAAGGAGGTTTTGAAGTGGTTTGGTACAGTTCTTGATGATCCATTAATGGAGTTGAAAAAACTCAAACAAGAAGGAACGGTTAAGAATTACCAAGAGAAATTTGAGGAACTATTGAATATGGTTGAATTAGATGAGAAACATGCCATTAGTTTGTTCTTGGGTGGATTAAAGAATGAAATTAGTATGCAGATAAGGATGTTCACTTTGGATTCCTTAACAAATGTGTTTTATATGGCCAAAATGCAGGAGCAGACCTTGGTTGCACTTAAGGCAAGGTATACCCTTTCACTTTCTAATCTTGTATCTAAATTGAATACCAGTACTAGTCAAGGAGTAAGAAATGTCAATGGAAATGCCAAACCAAACACTAGTTTTGGGGGAAATTATCCAAATATAAACACTCCACGAGTTACGAAGCAACTTTCAAAAAAAGAATATGCAGAAAAGAGGGCTCAAAACCTATGTTTTTATTGTGATCAAAAGTATGTGCCTGGGCACAAGTGTGCAGGACAAATTTTTTCATTAGTGGTTTTGCCTGATGAGGAGTTTGAGGAAAATAGTGAAGAGGAAACAGAGGAAAACAAAGTTGAGGAGGAGTTTGAAGTAGTGCAGCCTCAAATTTCTTTGAATGCTTTAACTAGTACTAATAATTTTCAAACCATGAGGGTTTTGGGTACTGTGGGAAAACATGTAGTGCACATTCTAGTGGATTGTGGTTCCACACATAATTTTCTAGATAAAAATGTAGCACGTAAGTTAGGATTCCCAATTAGACCTACTGTACCCTTGGTAGTCACAATGGCAGATGAAAATAATTTACTCACTACTTCTGAGTGCAAGAATTTCAAGTGGAAGTTTGGAAACAATGTGTTCACTACAGATGTGATGCTTTTACCATTGGGTGGATGTGATATAGTTTTGGGGATACAATGGTTAGCTACACTGGTAGATATAAAATGTAATTTTAAGGAGTTGAGAATGGAGTTTAAGATACAAGGCAGGAGGGTGACAATCAGCAGAACTCACAAGTCTACTATGGAGTGGATGAATGATAAAGGCACTGACAAGAATGTGGTACAAGCTGAGTTCCATTCTATGGCTTTGTGTGTGTTTCCTGCAAATGCAGCCTCTTGTATGAAATTGGAAGGTGTTTCTAATGATGTGGACAAGGAAATACAAGAAGTGTTGGACTCTTATGCTGATGTTTTTGAAATTCCAACTCAATTACCTCCACATAGAACTCATGACCATAGGATACCCTTAATTGAAGGAGATCTTCCAGTAAACATAAGGCCTTATAGGCATCCACCAACCTAAAAAGATGTTATAGAGAGTATGGTTAAAGAATTGTTAGAAGCTGGTGTCATCAAAAAGAGTTAAAGCCCTTTTGCATCTCCTATTGTTATGGTAAAAAAGAAAGACAGTTCATAAAGGATATGTGTGGATTATAGACAGCTGAACAAACAAACCATTAAAGATAAATTTCCCATTCCAGTTATAGAGGAGCTTATAGATGAGTTGCATGGTGCTAAGGTGTTCTCTAAGTTGGATCTCAGGTATGTGTATCATCAGATTAGGATGGATGACAAAGATGTAGCTAAAACTGCTTTTAAAACTTTTAAAGGCCACTATGAGTTTTTGGTTATGCCATTTGGGTTGACTAATGCTCCTTCAACATTTCAATACTTGATGAATGAGGTATTCAAACCCATCCTGAGAAAATTTACTCTAGTATTTTTTTATGATATTCTCATTTATAGCCAGTGTTTAGAAGAACATGTTGTTCACCTTAAAATGATCTTAGAAACTATGAGGACCCATAAATTATATGCTAAGCTCAGTAAGTGTGTATTTGGAACTAAGCAAGTAGAGTATTTGGGCCATGTCATATCTGAAAAACGGGTGGCAACAGATCCAAGTAAAATTCAGGCAATGGCCAATTGGCATGTTCCTTGTACTATCAAACAGTTGAGGGGATTCTTGGGTCTAACAGGCTATTACAGGAGATTAAGGATATGCTATAGTGAGTAGGCCCTTAACTCAATTGTTGAAAAGGGGACTTTTGTTTGGTCTGACTCTGCACAAATTGCTTTTGAAGCCCTAAAACAAGCTATGACTAGTGCACCAGTATTGAGGTTATCTGATTTTAACAATGAGTTCACAGTTGAAACTGATGCCTCAGAGGTTGGTATTAGAGTAGTGTTGCTTCAGGAGGGTCACCCAATAGCCTTCATAAATAAAACATTGTCTTCCAAACACCAAATGATGTCTACCTATAAGAAAGAATTTCTTGCAATGGTTCAAGCATTGGAGAAATGAAGAGGCTATTTACTAGACAGACATTTTATAATCAAGACTAAACATCTACGTTTGAAGTACCTATTGGACCAAAGAATGACTACTCCAGCTCAGCTCAAATGGCTACCTAAGCTTATGGGTTTTGATTATGAAATTTTATTCAAGAAAGGAGTGGAGAATGTGACTGCTGATACTTTGTCAAGATTGCAAAATGCTAAACTTTTAAGCATTGTTTGTACTTATAATGTCTCTACTGATCTTTATCCTCAAATTGTAGCAAGTTGGGAGCAGGATTTGTCATTGAAAAGTTTGATCACTAAATTGCAAGCCAATTCAAATGTACAAGGGCACTATACTTGGGCTAATCAACAGTTGAGAAGGAAAGGAAAGTTGATGGTGGGAAAAGATAAACAATTAAGGGGTAATATAATCAAACCGTTACATAAGGGATCAGATAGATGACATTCAGGGGTTAAAGTGACCACTCACAAGCTATGTTCAGTGTTTTATTGGAAGAAGATAAGGAAAGAGATCAAGGAGTTTGTGAGAAATTGTGATATATGTCAAAGGTACAAGCTAAATTTGGAAGCTTACCCTGGCCTGTTGCAGCCTTTACCTATTCAAAAGACTACCTGGACAAGCATTTCTATGGATTTCATAGAGGGGATTCCTAAATCACAAGGCAAAGATGTCATTTTGGTGGTGGTTGACAGGCTAAGCAAATATGGTCATTTCATGGCATTGTCACGTCCTTTTACTGCCACACAAGTTGCTCAATTGTTCTTGGACAACATATATAAGCTACATGGTTTGCCATATGACATTGTTTCAGATAAAGATAAGGTGTTTTTAAGCTTGTTCTGGAAGGAGCTATTCAAATTATTGAAGGTCCAACTCAACATGTCTACTTCTTATCACCCACAGTTAGATGGTCAGACTGAAGTAGTCAATAGGAGTTTGGAGTGCTACCTTAGATGCATGACTAGAGAGCAACCTAACCAATGGTATAAGTGGCTATCATTGGCAGAGTAGTGGTATAATACAAATTTCCATACCTCAATTAGAACTACACCATTTGAGGCAGTTTATGGGAAAGTACCACCTGTGCATATTCCATATATTAAGGGAGAAAGTAAGGTGGAAATGGTAGACAAGACACCGAGGGAAAGAGAAGCAGTTGTAGAATTATTGAAGTTTCATATGAAAAGGGCCCAAGACAGAATGAAATCTCAAGCTGACAAGCATAGAACAAACAACAAATTTGATTGTGTAGATTGGGTATATTTGACGTTACAACCTTATAGACAAGTTTCACTAAGACAAGGCAAACAGAACAAATTCTCTCCTAAATACTTTGGGCCAATCAAGATTGTTCAAAAAATAGGACAAGTGGCCTATAAATTAGAACTACCTGATTACTCTCAATTACATAATGTGTTTCATGTTTCACAATAAAGAGATGTAGACATCCAAGCCCGAACCAGCAGATGAGAAGTCTACCCCCTTGTGGCAATACTGGTCTTTTCATAGTGGAGCCTATTGTTGTGTTGGATAGAAGGCTAGCTAGGAGAGGAAATGGAGCAGAAATGTATATGCTGGTGCAATGGGCCAATGGGTCAGAATATGATGCAACCTGGGAACTAGCTAGTGAACTACAAGAGAAATTTCCAAACTTTGATTTAGCTGCTTGAGGACAAGTTGATTTTCTAGGGAGGATGGAATGATAAGCCCATTTAAGCTGATAAGTTGTTTGGCACGTGAGGTGCACACAAATGAGTTATACTCAAGCGTGTGAGGTGCATGTGTTTTACTCAACAGTCTTTAACAGATTTTGGCACCAAAACTTAGTTTAAATACTTAGAGTTGTAATCATTTCTCTTTTAGATTTCAATTGTACAATTTACTTTTCTCTTTTGTAAATCATTCCTATAACAATTCATAACAACTTTCCATTGATAATACAATCCACAATTCGGTGATCTATTTCTTGTTCTTGATTACCCTACTAGTTGTAATCTAAGTGATCCCTATTGGTGTGTATCAGGTGGGAGGCTAGGTTGATGGAGAAGATGATTATAGAACTTGGAGACGATGAGAGAAATCTAGAATTTGTGAGATATGATTAGGGCCGTAAACGAACTGAACGTTCAGTGAACATTTCGTGAATCGTTCGGTAAAAAGTTCGTTTATGTTTGTTTATTTATTAAATGAAAGAACATGAACAACATTTTATGTTCGTTTAGTTAAATGAACGAACATGAACAAAAGTCTTGTTCGTTCATTTATGTTCGTGAACGTCCGATTATTCGTTCGTTTTTTATCGTATATATGTTTATGATCGTCTATCGTATCTTTTTTATTATATAGTTTTAAAATTGTTTTACTTAAACAAAACAACACTTATAAAACACAATATGGTGTATATTATTGTGAATTTTATGTTTATTTACGTCCGATCGTTTATGTTCGATCGTTTATGTTGGTTTAATGTCTAAATGAACGAACATAAACGAACATAAACAACCTTATTTCTTAATAAACGAACATGAACAAGAAAATTTGTTCGTTTAAGCGATCGTGTTCGTTTATTTGTCCGGCTAAAATTAAATGAACGAACATAAATAAGGCTTCGTCCGTGTTCGTCCAGTTCATTTACAGCCCTAGATATGATGGATACTAGACCAAGGGAGAAAAAGGAAAAGGGCCAGAATATAGGGCCCGTGTAAGTCCAAAAAAATCATTGAAGCTCATGTGGTCACCGACCACATAAAGATTAGTATAGAGAAGAATTAAATGATAAGGGGTGAATAATTGTTACTGAAGTGTAATTCATGGGTGTAAAAGACTAAAAGTCAAAGTATATCAGTATGCCTCAAGTTAAACTCAAAAATCATTTAGTACAAATGTTTTTGTAGTCATAACTTACGTTATCATGAAGGGTGCTACCATTGGTACCCCCTCTGGCCCACAAAAAGTACGAATGTTCCGTACTTTTTGGTCCTTTTGTCTCTCTGTTTACAGTGCAACACAGTTTTTTATCAGTTTATGTTCTGTATTTTGTATGCACACAAAGGTCGGCAGAACATGTTTTCTATTGCCTTTTGAGTAAATTACATCATTAGTCCTCCAGGTCGTTGTTGTTTGCGGATATAGTCCAATGAACTGCAAACTTACATCAAACATCCCTAATGTCTCGATTTTTCTTTGGTGGGATCTAAAACCTTAACGCTCGCTAAAATTTTCGTTAGCTGCAATGGCTCTTTTGTCTTTTCGGCATTTTTTTCCAAACACCCGATAATACCAATAGTCTCTGACATTTCCAATTATCGAATTCAAAAGATACCTCAATCCAAACACCCCTCTTCTTCAACATCTCCTCCTTTACCACCCTCTCTTCACCACCGATGTCACCACGCTGCCACCAACACCACCACCATCACTACTACCATGTTCTTCAACCTCTTCAACCCATCACAATCCAAAACACGCTACCACAACAATCCAAAACGTCACCAGACTATCACACTACTACTTCGACACCGTTGCCACCACTACTTCCACCTTGTTCAACCCATCACAATCCAAAACACGCTACCACAACAATTCAAAACGCCACCACACCACCACCACCGCCCCACCATGCTACCACAGTAATCCAAAATGCCCCTATACCACTGTCGCCCCCATCACGACACCACCACGACAATCTAAAATGTCTATCGAAAACGCCACCTCGCAACCACCCCTATTTAATAACATCGAAAACCTATTGTAATCCAGAAACCAATCAAAATCCAAAACCCTATCACAATCCAAAATCCAAAATCCAAAATCTAAACAAAGTCTTAAATCCAATCGAAAACAAAGCCCAATCGAAATCCAAAACACATATAAAAACACATGTTACATTTATCTTAAAAACAAGAGAATACATTATTGAAAAACACATTATATAAATATACAAAACCCATTCATCATCCTATTGTATGCATCCAAATAGCCCACAAAATCAAACACAAACAAAAAACTTTTGTAATCTTTGTCATATTATTTTCTAAGAAAAATCTCTAGAAAAGCACGTTTAACATGAGTAAAATCTTTGTATTTCATATATGCTTCAATCATATATGTTATAGCTTTGCTTGATTTTTCGAGTATCAAAATTGTTTCGATAATTGTTTGTTGGGACGCTTGTCATCTTCAACTTGTTTCATTACTTTGGATTTAATTTCCTCGATGGTATAAGGAAGTGAATAATCCATTAGTTCTTTGTTTTCCTCGATGGTGGTGGTGAATAGATTGAATGTATGTGGTATGATATGTTAAATTGTTTTGTATTTATAAGATACTATTTTAAAAGGAGTTCAAAAAAAACATAAACAAAACATATTCCAATGGATTATTTTTTTCTTTTAATTCGAGAGTAGAGTGTTTGGAAATGTCAGGGACTATTGGTATTGTAGGGTGTTTGGACAAGAAATGTCAAAAAGACAAATGCCCTTGCAGCTAACGAGATTTTTAACAAGCGTGAGTTTTGAATCCCTAGTAAAGTAAAATCGAGACATCGGGGACGTTTGTGTAATTTCACAGTTCTTGGGATTGTATCAGCAAAAAACTTTGATGAGGGGGACTAATGGTGTAATTTACTCTTTTTTTTCTGTAGTTCTTACTAAAACTCTCAAGAACTTCAAGATGAAAATTACTTTTTTTTTCACAAGTTTAAATCTTGATCGGTTTAAATAAAGGTGTTGTACAAGAAACCAAAAAGGTTATATGTTTCAAATCCCAAAATTGTTTTAAGAAAAGCAAGAATCAAAGGGTGCTTTCTAGTTTCTATCACTAATTCTCTATTAGCTTAGGTTTGTGCCCTGGGTTTAATTGAAAAGTGTACCGAGAAACCGAGATATAGGTATGAAAGCAGTACATCAACAAATTTAGTTGGACCACACTAGCGGTGATCAGATCAGGCAAGGCTTAAAGTAACTAGCTCTAAGGTTGTGTGTATTGATGACCAAAACCATCACCGTCAACTTGGCGTAACATCACATTTTCACGTCACACCACCAACTATTTGCAGGGCGTTATTGTTTTTTATTTGATGAGTTTATGACCTTACTGAAAATTCAATGACAAGCTCATATACATCTTATGAGCTTATCAAAATTTCAATACGCTCATAAGCACATGAAATAAGCAAAAAACAAACTCCATTTGTACATATTGGTACTTCGCATTTTGCAAGGTCTAAAACTAAAGCCAACAAAACCAAAAGAAACTTTGATTTTTGTGTTGGTCAATTAAATGCATCACCCAAATACAAAACACCACCAACAGTAATAAGACCTAAAAAAGTATAATCATAATTCGGAAATATGCATCACTCTCACAATGTAAACCAACTTTAATAATAAAATCCTAGAAACATGCCACCATCAACATCCAAAAAAGTACAACCATAACAATTTTTCCCAGATTCTAAATCTAGCGAAAAATGGAATTTTTAGACGATTTCTAGAACCAAAACAAGAGCACGAAAACGCTTATCGCTTCTTAGACACACCAACAGTCTTACCCCTACGGCCAGTTGTCTTGGTGTGTTGTCCACGCACTCTGAGACCCCAGTAATGACGAAGACCACGGTGATTCCTGTAAATAAAACAAAATAACAATGCTTAGAAGTCACGTATACAGCTTGGAAAAGATCTTAGTAAAACTCGCAGCATCAACAATAAATAAATTTTAGTTGAACAAAATTAGATTAAAGGGATGGGTCAAACACGTTGAAATTTTAACAAATGTGAAACAGGTAAGAAAGTTTTTATAGATCACTCAGACCCGAGTTGTTTTGACTTTGTATTAAAATAAAGTTGCAACCAGTACCATTTTCAATTTGTCAAACAAAGGCAGCCATCTTGCGTTTCAGTCTAGTTGAAAAAGTTAAGATGAAAAGTGGAAACAGCACAGACCTGATTTTTTTCAATCGCTCGAGATCGTCCCTGAGCTTCATGTCAAGAGCATTAGATGTGACTTGAGAGTACTTGCCATCCTTGTAATCCTTCTTTCTGTTAAGAAACCAGTCTGGGATTTTGAACTGCCGGGGATTAGCAACAATTGTCATTAGGTTATCAATCTCGGCGTTGGAAAGTTCCCCGGCCCTGGAAATTAGTTAAGAAACAATTAAAGTTACGACACATGAAAAAGGTAAGCTGACAAGAGCAACCGATCGTATACATATACTATCTCATGGCTTATTCTCAACTATAGCAATAGAAACACACAAGCATGCATATCTTAAGCCATGCTATGATACTGAAACTTTACCATTTGTAGTGACAAAGCACTGGATACATGACTCCATATACTATTTATTACTATAATATAAGAGCAAGATATTATTTTTGTAGCTTTTTAATATAATTGGACTATCAAATTTGTATTGGATTTTATTTGCTTACTGGACAACAAAAATGAGTCCTACAAAAAAAAGCCTAATGTCAAAAGATAAAGCCTTTAAAGAAGTTATTCAGCATTGAAAAATATGTAAATAGTCATATACAACACTGATGTTTCAAACATACACAGAATTTACTGAAAAACCCTATCAAACAAGACAAGTGGTTTAACTGGTTAAGAAGTTCCGATATATAGACCATGAATTAAAACTAATACAAGTTAACTTTTATACTTTTGTAATCTTCTAGTAATAAAAAGGACCAAAAGAGTTAAGTAAAATTAAAAAACCACTGGCTGGCAAATATAAAAAAGGACCAAAGAGAAATATATAGTTTCGCCCATGAAATCTTATCTTAAAAGTTAAGTTACTACTTTATTGCCGTACTAACTACCACTGAGAATTCAATTTATGCCGTGTCAATGTTTATGATGCAGCTTAATCGCCAATAATTTAAAAAAATAAGCCTTAAAACACAATAATACTCTAAAAACACAAGAAGCTGCTTTATAATCCTGAACAGCTTATGGCTTACATAAAGCACTTTTAAATAAGCTACCCCCAAACCCCCTTAAAACAAAAATGCCTAATAAGCTATTAAGCTAATGAGTACCAGCACTCACAAATAAGCAACCACAAACACCCCCTAATGAAACGGAAACAAACTAAAACCTCAAATCTAATATATTAAAATAATATCACAACACAAAACATCATTACAGATCATATGAAATATATATACAAAAAAACGGTTGTACCTCTTGTTCATGTCAACATCAGCCTTCTTGCAGACAATGTTAGCAAAACGACGACCAATACCTTTGATCGAAGTCATTGCAAACATGATCTTTTGCTTCCCATCAACGTTCGTGTTTTGAACACGAAGAATATGCTGGAAATCCTCATTTGCAACCAACGACTACAAAACCAAACACACCATAAATTATTTACGAAAAAAAAAACATAAATCATTTTCAAACAGACACAAATGAGTTGATGTTACCATAGCTGTGATTTGGGTTGGTTTGTTTGTTCTTCTTCAAGCGGCTGATATGCAAAGAAAGCTTGTTAACCCTAGTGTTTTAAGGATTGTGATGGGTTATATACTCCATGTGATTGGGTTTCATTTCTTATTTGTGATAGTGGGCTTGTTTTAGTTTAAGGTATGTACGTATTGGGCCGTTAGATCCAAACTGCTAATATGACTAAAACGAGTAGTAGTGTGATCATCGGTTTGGTTATCGGGTTTTTGGTTTGGTTAATTCGGTTAAAAAAAAATTTGGGTAAAATCGAATCGAACAAAATTAGAATTTAATCAAACCGAACAGTAAATTGAATTTGAATTCAATTCAGTTTTCGGATTGATTCGAATTACGTCATTTATATTTTATTTTTTTTAAATTAAATTTTAAAGATTTTTTAGAAAAAAAAATTAAACATAAAAAGTATTTCTTATATTAGAATAAAACTTTAATAGTCTTTTTATATATATAAACATATAAAATATATATATTTATATAATTCGGTTTTCAGTTCAGATCGTCAAAACCATATTCGAACAAAAAACCGAATTTCTAGTTCGGTTTGGTAATAAGTTTGGTTCAGCTTTTTTTGTTTCGGTTTTTGGTTTATTCGGTTATTACCCAAACAATGCACACCCTTAAAAACGAGATCTTATGTCTCGCATGTTGCGTCAGAGCTATTGGGATTTGATAGATGCGGTTTCTAGATGAGGAAGTTTGGTGTTTATATGTTTATTATACTATGATCACCTTTTTCTTATTAATTTTTTTGTTTTTAATTGTGAGCTTTTCGTACATGTATTGAGTTGATTGATATATATTGTTTGTGTTAACTGATTTGCAAATATATTTGTGTATTGGGATCATTTTATTTAAAATCTCAACACCTTTTCAACTCGCTAAATATTTATTAGATTTTTTATAAATTAGTTTGTTTTATAAAAAAACGTAAATAGCTAAAAGTACAGCGTATCTATCGTTAATTTATTTTATTAAAATTATATTTAAAAAAACTTTAGGATAGTTTTAAGGTTATTGGATATGTAAAGGTGTGTTTCGAAAGTTCTTTTTCTGAAAAAAACATATATTAAACATCAACATTTTTATGAAATCGTACGTAAGTCAGAAGCGTCACAATATTTGGCTTATTTTGTTCGCAGTTTCAAGATCTTTTCAATGGTATATTTTTGTATGAAGGTATCGCTAGATATTTGTTAGATATTTAATAAATAAAGTTTGTTATATAAGAAAATTGTAAATAGCCAAAAGTACAAAGTAATTTTCGTAACTTATTGCATAGTTTAAAGGTATGTTTTATGACATTTACTAGTTTCAAGGCCCGCCCGTTGGGTGGGGAGCTTTAAGATATTGTTGGAAAAAATATTTTCATTTTGATAGTTGTTTGTTATTGTTTTTTATTGTTCCAACTATTGCTTATAATTTAGATAAGTTATAGTTGATGTAATTTGGACAAATAAATGTTATTACCAAGAGAGTTTATAAGATAATATTATGAAAAAATTGATGTAGCTTAAAAAAGTAGTTAAACAAAAAGAATATGTTGAAAATTTTGACGTCTGGAATGATATGCCAAAGCAAGAGCGCCAAAACAAAAAAACTCCCATGTGGGTCGGTCGCTTCTTCAAGAACACACAAAATGCATTCACATACCAAATATGGTACACTAATGTCCTGTTGTACAACTTTCACTATCCCAATGTATGCAAGACTTGATAACTACATACAACCATAGTAACGAAATCTAGCTTCCCACCATAGTAATACCATCAAGCTTCCCACCATAGTAATGAAATCTAGCTTTTTAAGTTTGCAGCTGAGAAAGGTGTTTGCGTGTCCTTTTCTAGTACCCTTTTTCCGAGCCAAAGCTACTATCTTTTAAGGTGTCACCTGTGGCTCCAAACCAGCTCTCACCGAACCACAATCACATTTATATCATTATTATATAAATTATCAAACAACGCCTTTGTCCATGCTACTATCACATCTCCCGGAGCAACAATAAAGAAAATACATGCATCGTTATTTGCTCTATGAAATTTAAAATTAAATTTACAAAGTTCGTTCCTAAAAAAACTTAAATTTGCAGAACATGACTCTCAAAGCCCTAACAAAACCCCTAATACGTAATCTCGTATGCTAACAAAACATAAATCCGTTGATTCTCATATTCCTCCAAGACAGCTAACTGACTATAAGCAAACATCCAGCCCATAACTTTCAACAGATCATAACAAAATAATCACCGCACATCCATGCTGCCACTACAGGTATATGCCCGCTTTAGTGTCTTAATTCTATAACAAACAATTAACCAGCATCTGCGCTGCGCAGGGCCATTATACCAAATCAATATGCTAGGCATCATATTACTCCTACATAAATCATATGTATATAATCCCCTTTGCTGCCTTAAAAACACAATAGAAAAATCAAAGAAACTACACAAAATTTTAAAACCTTTTTATAAACAACTAACCAAATATTGATGAGGTGTTATTTTATATACTATTTCGAGGTCATTTAACCCCTTAAATCATGAAAATATTCCCAGATTATGTGTTTAATCGTTTGTTTTCATGTTTTTAGCACTTGGATGACATTTGGAAGAAATGCACGTGACTTGGGCTCATTCGGAGAAGAAACGAACGAGATTACGGACCTACACCAAATCCTTGAAGAAGTATTGCTTACAGAACGTGGAGACGGCGTCGCAAGCATAAAGCGACGCCGTCGTGATCTATTCAGTGACGGCGTCTAGAATTTAGAGACGGCATTAGGACGTGGCCGACTTAAAGAGGATCTAGAATCATCCACGTATCGACGGCGTCAGGACCATAATGCGACGCCGTCGCCGCGATACCTCTTTATATACAAAACCAATTTTAGGGTTTTAGTATGTAACTTTTGGGATAACTTTGTATAACTTAGGAAGACGAACCCTAGTCCTTGTAGCAGCTTCATAGGTCGTTTATATGGCCTCAAAACCCTATTGTACTACCTTGGATCCATGTTTTAATTCAAGTAAGGTTATTCATCATTAATCATTCAATATATCTATGTGTTGTGTGATTGATTTATCTTCTTACTTCCTTTATAACATGCGAGGCTAAACCCTCCTTTGTATTGGCTTATGATTGCATGAAAGTCGAATTGTAGATCCTTTTACTGTTTCTTCTTGTTGATGAATGTGCGCGTTTGGCCTTAAAAACCAGCTTTTGTTTAACAGGGCAATATTTGTGGTCCTATGATTCTAGATGTATAAATCACTATATGGAGAGCTATCCCGGCATCTAGATTACTTGGTCTGTATCACTAGATCCAGTTGAATGATAGGT
Organism: Tanacetum coccineum; assembly: GCA_026074375.1. Taxonomy (NCBI): domain Eukaryota; kingdom Viridiplantae; phylum Streptophyta; class Magnoliopsida; order Asterales; family Asteraceae; genus Tanacetum; species Tanacetum coccineum. The sequence continues at coordinate 17,874 of BQNB010022648.1, read as the reverse complement.
CGCATACAAAAGCACGTAAACAAGTATAAATTGATAAACATAAACAAGCATACAACGATAAATTAAGAAATCGAGATATAAACAAAACCAAACATTCAGATCTTCATCATAATGGCTAATACCCGAAGGTATTTTCCTTCAAACATCATAATTAATACAAGAGTAATGGCTTAGCCAAGGTAAACTGACCAAGTTAACGAATGATACTAAAAACTGAACGATTACAAAAGTATAAGAAATTACACGTTGTCTCCTATGGATTGGAATGCGTTGCAAGACCTCTTCTACTATTTTTCTCCTCTGAAAATCGACTTTTGTGGTTTAGGTATCGAGAATATGATTTAGCACACTTAAAACTCGTTTTTGAGTTTTCTATTTATAGGGTCTGGAGTCGGTGTCGATACGGCGTATCCAATGTGTTGGATACGGCGTATTAGGGTTTCTTAGAGTAGGGACCACGTTTGATATCTTCCAGAATATTCACATACTATATCTCCAATACGGCGTATTGGTCTTCTCTGGATATGGCGTATTGATCATGGATCCTTCGTGGTATTTGGTGAGTGCAGGCACAGATACGCCGTATCTTCCTTGATGGATACGGCGTATTGGTTATCAGAACGGTAATCTTCAAAATATCTTCGTTTAAGCTCCAGAATGCGTGCATTTTAGTCAAGTTTCACCAAGTACTCCATAATTACTGCAATTCTCAAATACAAACGATTAAGTAACAATTCTTTGCAATGATTATACAAAATAGGTCAATTACATGGGATAAATGATGCTATAAAATAGACGTTATTTGATGTCATCAAATATCCCCCCACTTGAATCCTACTTGTCCTCAAGTAGCCTTTAGAAGTTTTATAAAAATCTATCCCTAAGGATATTTTATGTTAAAGTATTTATTTGATCTATTACAAGTACACAACCAAACACCTCACGAAATAGGAAGATAAAAACACTCAAATCACTCAACTAATCTATGTGGTAACATGTAATTAATTCGCTCAATTGCTCAGTCGTGATGAGTATTATATCATAAGTTTGGCAAGGATACACATCTCCACGGCTAAAGCTAAGGAGTAACAAGTTTATAAGGATAAATATAGGTTTTTATGATAAGGCTTAGGGTTGATTATTCTAACTAATCTTTATCGATACCAATATTCCAGAAGGGCGACAAAGACCACACATACACACCCGTAACGACGGGATAGACACATTTAACTGCTCACTCCCACCTCGAATAAGCTAAAGAGTAGAACTAGTCGAGTAATATAGGGTATGGATCTTCTAACTTTCACCAATAGTAATAAACCAACAAGGCAGCTGAGACATGCATACATGGCCATAACGATGGAATAGACATGCACGCTCGATCACATCCTCATTCGCGTAAAACCCATGATTAATGATTAGGAAAGGGAATTAAATTGTTGTTAAATAAAAATTACGAAACAAATAGATTAAGTCTAAAATACAAGTTGCTAAACACTTTTTCCCGACCATTACCATGATACAGACACAACTATTTACAAACGTCTTGATCATAGATCAAAAACAACAACCTAAGTTGGCGTTCTCGTAACGGTCAACTTCCCAATCATCCCATACTTTACATACTTTACAAGGCAAGTGGCGATATCTTTCACTTTATACAATACTCTACATCGTCGATTTGTATCAACGAATAATCGATCCTTCGTGTAATTCCTTTGGTAGTTGCGAAACGAGTATCTTCAAACTTTCCTTCTCTTTTTTGTTGCCATATTTCTAATTTTTTCGATTTTTTTTGCTAACACTATACTAAGAAACTCGGTGTAATTTCACCATCTTCACGATCATAATAATTCTGGATAATTCCTTCGATAATTTCTTCATTCTTCGGACGTACCATTAATTGCGTTGGTAGTAAAAATACATGAGTTTTGACTACTTTATACATTCCCATTTGCGATGTGCAAATTCTTCCAACCGCACCAAAGATAGAAAATTTTGACACAAGACTTGGGAAATACAAACTTTACACATTAAGCAACTAGCAACTATAAAATAAACTTAATCTAACAGGGTAGGCTAAGGTGTAAAGGTGTAACGAAACAAACAATTGGTGTATTTCCTAAAGGATTGGCTCTACGGGTTGTTCTAGGGGTATCTTACTCTTAAAGTGAGAGTAAACAAAGGGTTTATACGAGGGTTATCTAACCACAGTTGTAGTTAGTTAATAAATCAACATGTAAGGCGTTTGGGTGCCTAATCCTATAATTTACATTAAACAAGTAGTGATGTATCTAAATCCATAGTACTCTTCTTTGCGGTCTCAGTAGTCTATACAAGCCATGTTCTATAAGTCTACTACATCTCCGGCACAATCCATATTTTGGGAAATTTGGTAAATTCATTTTGGAAATGAGCGGATAAAAAATGTTAAATTCTCACTAGATTAACAATCGGGTTATTGTATGCTGGTTATGTATCCTGAAGTACTTTCTCAAACCAGTATGATTGAATTTTTTTAAACCTATTTTTTTAAGCATTTATTGTAAACTCTATTGGACTAGTTACATTCTAATTCCACCCCCCACTTGAATTATACAAAGTCCTAATTGTATAGATAAAACATTAATACGGGGAATCCTAAAAGAATTAGACTTGAAAAAAACTACATGATATTTGATCGGGTAGATTCTACATGTTGAGTTTTAGTGAGCAGAATTCGATGTTCGAACAGCCGCCTTGAAGTTTCAAAGAGACTTCCTCTACTTCAAGATCTCCAGATTTGTAAAAATTTTCCACCAATATGCGTTGATACCCCCGTTTCTTTCATTTTCACGAGGTCCTATGTAAAACATAGGAAAAACATGTGCATTCTTATCTTGGTACCTGCGGTTAATTTAAACTAAACTAAACAAACTAAATACGGGTCAGTCTGGTGAATACGCCGTATCATGTGCATGAATACGCCGTATTGCCAGAACTGACAATAATGTTTCTAAAGTGCATAAAAAGTAAAGACTGATAACGTCCAGACAATCAATACGCCATATGGTATGGAGCGGATACGCCGTATTGATGTCTGGGAAGACAGACTCGATAAAAATAAATAACATTCCAGGTTGTCTCCTGGGAAGCACTTTTGTTTACAACAAAGTCTTTAAGTTAGACTTTTCTTCAGCTCCTCTTCACTCGGCTCTAGTTACCATCCATCCTTCGTCCATCATGCGAAAGATTTCCTGGTATGCTCAGCATGCATCATCGCTTGTCTATTCCAAATCACTGTATTCATCTTCTTTAATAGCAACATACTCTTCGTCTTGTCCGAATGAATACTTGATCATCTTAAATCTTCTCATATTGCACATCGGCAATTCATGAGTTTCACATAACTCTTGTCTTTCATCATGAGTTTCATTCTCATACTCTAATTCATCGTGATCGTGGTAGGTAATCTCATGGCTTTCCCATCTTATGAGAGTAAAAAGTGAGTGTGTGTAAAAGCTTGATCCGGCGTATCAGTTGGGCTTTTATACCCAGACTCGATACGCCGTATCGGTGTTTGAGTAATACGCCGTATTGGCGTATTATGTTGACTTAGTCAACACAAGTTAAAAAGGTGGATAATCCATATTGGTTTTACCCTAATACGCCGTATCCATTCTTGGAGACCAATTTTCCCTGGATTTAATAAAGTAAAGAAAGTGTACCTTGGCCTTTGCAACATTCTTGCACAATCACCATCCTTATAATACCGTTTAGGGTCGAACGGAATGCCAAACGACACATATAAATTCATAATGAGATAGAATAGCATTCTGTTGACGTAATAATTCCAAATCGCGATATTTACTTTTAAGTTCATGACAAAACTTCCCGTTCTGAAAGTTTTATTGATTTTATCATGACTTGTTTCAAAAAGCATATTTGACCCTTGTGTAATTTCATTACCCCCCAAAGCTTGTATTATATCGACTTCAATATCATCATTGTCTTTTTTCGACTTTAAATCATCGGGTTGAATAATGTTGAAAGGGAATAGATCATTAAAGTACAAAACATTTTGTTCCTCTTCATCATATTCGGACAATGATGTTTCATATTTCAAATCAATTTTGTCGATATGTTGAGGGTTTAAACTGGGTTCAGTTAACAAATCTGATTTAGACGTCGGAGCATCATTGTAAACAATGGCTGGGAATTCATTCTTGAAATCTTTGAAGAAGTCTAAATCATTAAAACAACTGACCGTAGGCTCAGGTGATAGAAATGAAGGCATATTGACTTTTTCATTATCATTTTCTAAATCCGTTTTCATATTATTAACAGAGATTATTTTGTAAGAAAACGAGTTTTTGTCAATCATTACCGTGTAATCTTCATCATCGGAATCGTCAAATGAAATTCTAAAGTCAATTTCATCGTTAAGAGAACTTACTGTGGGTTCACAAGAAAGTGTTTTTTTAGATGATACCCCGTCATTAAAGGCTATAGCTGGGAATTCGGTTTCAACAGATTTGAGGTCGTAAATGTCTCCATCATACCAAATTTTACCATACTTAGCAGTTTCCCAGTTAAACACTTTACCACGTTTACGAGCTTTTTTTTTCCTCGAGCCTGATTTATTCCTCCATAGTAATGTTTGGATCGTCCATCCTGTAAAAATCTTACTAGAAAAATTATTAAATAATCAATATGTCGTATTCAGTGAACTGAATATGCCGTATCACACAAATAGAGTAAGCAAACAAGCAGGAATATAAACTACTCTAAACTACACTGATCCTAAGGGTTAGATATAATCTAATAACCAAAATAAAAAATAAAAAATCAAGATTAAATTTTACTCCTCGACAGCGGCGCCAAAAACTTGATGTCTCGTTGTGTGGTGTTTATTTATGAAAGTTCAAGTTTTAAATTTATATTTTGCCGACTCAACAAAAAACAACACTTTAACGGGCAGTGTACCCGGTCGGTAGTAGATTCGTGGTAAGTAAGGTGTCGAACACTTGAAGCGAGGTTAAATCTCTCAATTTATTAATATTTTGGTTATCTAATCTAAGTTAATTCTAATCTAAGTCAAACCTATGCTAATCCTATGTTAGTTCTAATCCTAATTCTAACAGGTAAAAGGGGGGTTTCAGCCCGAGAGACTGGCACGAGTTTGGTGGTGACTACAACAATTCAAGACACTTTAACCCACACAAGCAAATTAACAGAAAATAAAAGAGCGGTTAAGCCTTATGATAGAAAACTGTATTAGCCATCATTAATCTGATTAGAAGTTGGTTTGTTTATTCAGTGCAATGATTACTTATCTCGATGTGGCATATCATTCTTAGACTTAGGCGAGACTTCATCCTAAGACCTAGACACATTAATTATGTCACAATTAAAGCATCCGCATAAAGCATCCTTATTTGCTGATTATAATCTATCTTAGGGATTAAAGCAATGGTGATCTTGTTAAACCCTAGCTCATAGAGACTTTACCCACTTACTACTTAACGGCGATTTATACACTAGTGGTCTACTTGTCCAACTATCCAATGGAATTAGAACGTTATTTGTTGAATTATCTAGGTTCACCTGCTAGTCAACTTGTTCACTAAACCAAAGGCAATATCCGATATCTTGTTAAGCAAGAAGCGTATCCTAACATGGATTTAGCAGGACAATATTTGTGATCCTATGATTCTATATATATAAATCACTATATGGAGAGTTATCCTGGCATCTAAATTACTTGGTCCATATCACTAAATCCAGTTGAATGATAGGTCGCATATTAAAGCACATAAACAAGTATAAATTGATAAACATAAACAAGCATACGACGATAAATTAAACAATCGAGATATAAACAAAACCAAACATTCAGATTTTCATAATAATGGCTAATACCCAAAGGTATTTGTAACAACCTGAGTTTTACGACGCGTATGACGATCGCGGATTCGACATCATAACTTTTATTTTACGAGTTCATATGGTTGAACGTCGACATTTAATATTTTATTTGTCGAGAATAATTATTTTCATATTTTATTATGAACGGATTTGAGAAATTATTATTTTTAGCCGATTCGAGAGTCAAAGTTTGACCGCGTAACCGTTGAACGTGTTGGGCATCATAAATATTATGACGCGCCCCGACTTATTTTATTTTGCAAAATTTATATTTTCGTCGGACTTCGCGTTCTAGCCGAGACCGAGTCAAAACTTTATTTTGACGTGATTTAACATTTTATTAAAAGTTTTAAACCAAGAAAAGTGTGACGGAAATAAAAATGGTCTCGAAAGAAGTAATCTCGAACCATGGTTGTCGGTTTTTATTTAAGTAAAACATAGACGTGTTAAAAATCAAAACAAGAATAGAGGGGAGGACTAAATGTGTCAAGTGGCCAAAAGTGCTATACTATATAAACACTTTTACTTCTCATTTCCTAGTTAACAAAAACACACACACACACTTTTGTTTTGCTCTCACCCACAACCGGCCACCATCACACCGCCGGTCACCGCCACCGGAAACCACCGTGGCCGCCGAAAAAATAACATGCATGATGATCAACTTATATTTCTTAATCCCCTCGTCATTTCCTACGTATTCCACTAAAGAAACGTAACATGCAATAGGTATTTTTCTAGTTAGAGTTCGGGTTCGATTCAAATATTTTCGGTTGAAAAGTGGTAGTAAAAAAGGGTTGATTATCATGTTAGTGAAGTTGGTTTTGTTTGAAAAGTGTTGGTTATGTTGTTTGGGGTCTCGCCCGAGCTTGAACCATGCCGAGGGGAAGCCGAAAACATTTTTATATTGGTTGTAAGTATTTTATTTACATTGTCGTGACGTTATTATTATTTTCGTATTGCGTTTTGATTGTTACATGTGATGAAATCCGATGAACTTGCGTCGATTGGTTAGATTGTGATATGGGTTGATAGAGCGTTGTATATATCATGTATAGACTATATTAGATAGGCCGTGAATGAATTTTTGGTCAAAAATTGTATCTTGGCGCCTTTTGTACTAAGCGAAATTGGGCAGAAACTTGGGCACGTATTTCGAGGGTCGAAATTTTATAAAATCTGATTTTGGTTTAGAAAATATGGTAGAGGGTATTTTTACGAGCTTTTCGGTAATTCGAACGTCTCGTAACTCTTAAAAACGAAAAAGTTACGACGAAAACAAGATTTGAAAACTAAGAAAAATTCCAAACAGCTATAATGGTTTTGTTTAGTTGCTGGCAGAATTTTAAATGGCCATTTTGAGCATTTTCCAGTTCGTTTTAACCTTCCGGCAAAACACGAAAGTTGTTCGGAATGTTGTTTTACTTTGCCGCGAGGCTTGTTAGTTTTAAAATCATGTAATAACGAGTCAAAACTGAAAGTCAATTTTCTGCGTTATGAATAAAAATGTAATATGTTCCCCAAGCAGAAACATGCTTGTGGGCAATTTTCGTTATTTTCCTTCGAGTTTCAGGTCTTAGGTAGAACTAAAAAGTTGTCCGGAACATCGTTTTGCATAAAATCTCTTTAGAGTCCGAGTCGTGAAAGTGTGATATAGCGGGTCGTTTTTGTCGGGTCAGATCTAGCAATATATATATATATATATATATATATATATATATATATATATATATATATATATGGGGACTTTATTTTCAGAACCAATCTTAATGCAAGAACTGACAGAACTCCTTCCAACCAATCAAAACATTTTAAATCATAATACTTTTTATTTAAATCAAAAGGGTATTTTAGTAAAAGACAATTTTTTATATTTTTTTGATTTTTTTATATTAAATCTCGTTTTTAATAACCTTTGGTATTAGTGTTTTTTTTATTCTTTAGTGTACATATATTTCTACGTCATGTGCATATATGTTTTTTTAAGAACGTGAATGTTTTTATAGACAACAACTTCTAAATATCAAAGAAAATGAAAACACGCAATAAAATTTGAGGAGACGAATAAAATTTTCATCATACACATTTTAAAGTTATATATAACATTGCATTTGATTATAATACATAAAATAAAAACTTATTACAACTCAAAATATGTTACTAGAACAACATGAGTATACATCTGGTGCAAATATATACCATCCACATTTGTGTCATTTATTTTCTTCCCAAGTACTCATCCTTGTATTCGTACACATTGTGCACACCTGATTTCTCTAGACATGTGATTTTGACCTTTGTTTTCATTAATCTTAAGTATCATGTTTTTCACCATCAGCTATTCCAAGATATTCTTTCAAAGTGAAACAAACAACCATCCTCATTAAGCCATAGCCACCTGAAACAATAAATTGAAACAAGAAAAATCATTCTTCCAACTAAATTAGAGAATTTCTCATAAATTTATATAAACTATAAAACAATCACTTCGTTGATATTACCAACCTTAAAACATATATGCACACCCCTTCAATTGATTTTATATCAATCAAAAAACACATATGCACACTCATCCATTAAATAGCATATCAACCTTGAAACACATATGCACACCCCTTCAATTGATTTTATATCAACCAAGAAACACATATGCACACTCATTCATTAATTTCATATCAACCTCAAAACATATATGCACAACCCGTCAATTGATTTTATATCAACCATAAAACACATACGCACACTCATTTATCAATTTCATATCAACCTCGAAACATATATGCACAACCCTCTTAATTGATCTTATACCTACCATTATACAGTTATACATCATTCCTTTAATTTTTACTTTTGAATGGTTATTATTAAACATACTAAGTACGGTTCTTTCGTGCATACGCACAGCTCAAGTAAACAGAGTATTGATATAGATCAATGATAACTCACTTATTTTCACAATAGTCTAGAATCTTGTTAAAAAAAATATGCATCCGTACGCCTATGCTTGATATGAAGAAGAGAAACAAATATTTCGCAATCAATAAAATAAACACTATTCTACCATTAACTTTTGTAAGCGCCTTTAGTTTACATAAAATTTATTTTTGTGGCATTACTGTAGAGAACTTTCGTTTATGTTGTAAACAAGTCATAGAAAGAAAAGAGGAAATAATTGGTGCTTTGTGGTTGATAACAGCTACAAATATTAACTATAATATGCCTTATGAATAACGATTCATTATTATAAAATTAAGGTTTTGTGAACTACCTCTTAATAAAACCAAAAACGACTAAAACTTGATTCGAACAAGAACTACCAAGGAAATCTGATCGAAACATAAATCGAAACACGAACTCGAACCTTGAACAACCAATGGTAATAACTTCAACTTGATGATGCCGTCGCAATACTGATGGTGATGGTAGTCCTTGAGGGCAGTAGTGATGGCTAACCGCTTAAGTTTTGATGACGACTAGGATTTCGGTTAGGCGGTTTTAGATAATAAAGGGTCTCCGGTTTCTAGTTCAAAAAAGGGTGAGATGTAGGTTATAAGGGACACATTGGTGGCCTTGAGGAAAATATTGAATGATCATGGTGTTGGAGGAAGATGGAGGCGGCGCTTAGATCTTCTGGAAAGGAGAGAGACGATGTGGTGGTGAATGATTCTAATATGTAACTGCTTCTATTCTTATCAGATGCTACAATTATGGAGAATTAAATACCTAATTTGCCCTTTATATATTTATTTTCTTGAAAATATGTTGTAAATATTTTCAAAAATGCCATTTTACATTTATATGTTGTACATTATGTACCATTAAGAGTAAAAAATGTAGTTCTGTCAGTTCTCGCACTAAGATTGATTCTGAAAATAAAGTTACACTATATATATATATATAGGCTCCGGTTTCGTTGAGAATGTTTTCATTTTGAGAAGATTGAGAAATCTACGTTTGAGCAAATTGATTCATATTTTTTGATTTGATTCACAAGTAAACATCATTTAAAAGTTAATCAAAGCTATAAATCACAAATTTGATTCACAAATAATTGCTAAAATCGAGTTATGGTAATGATTCCTTAAATTTATATAGAAGATTCAGTATTTTACTTATATTGCAAAAACGAGAGATTTTTTAACATTGATTCGAATTTTTTTACACATTTTGAATTATAATCCGTACCTGCACATACAAAACACAAAAACAAGCATATCTTTGCCATTTTTATTATGTTTTTGGTCTTTATTGGGTTTATTTTGATATAAAATGGATATGTGTTTTCACACCCTAATTTGCCCTTTATATATTTATTTTCTTGAAAATATGTTGTAAATATTTTCAAAAATTGCCATTTTTACATTTATTTGTTGTTCATTATGTACCATTAAGTGTAAAAAATGTAGTTCTGTCAGTTATCGCTATAAGATTGATTCTGTAAAAATAAAGTTTCACTATATATACTATATATATATTTTTATATTTATATATTGGTATATATATTTATTTACTCATACTATTATATATATATTTATATTAATATATTTTTATATAGGCTCCGGTTTCCGCCGTGTGTATGTTTTTTTTTTGTGAAGATTTGAGAAATTAATATGTTTGAGCAAATTGATTCTTATTTTTAGTTTGATTCTATAAGGTAAACTTCATTTAAAAGTTATCGATTCAATGCCATATAAATCACAAATTCTTGATTCATAAATTAATTGCCTAAATTCGAGTTATTGTTATGAGAATCTCTTAAATTTGAATAGAAGATTCAGTATTTTACTTTATATTGCAAAAACGAGATATTTTTTAACATTGATTCGATATCTTTTTACACATTCTTGACTTTATATCACATTAATATAGTTTTACAGCTTTTGAAAAACTTGAATCAAAGTTAAAAATCTATCATTTTTAAAAACCTTCTTAATCTTCTCAAAATAAAAACCTTCTTAATGGATCCGGATCATTTATATCATATATATATGTAGATATATATATACTATATTATATATATTATATATATATATATATATATTCTTATATATATTTATAGATATTATAAATTATTGGCTACAGGTTCACACTTTCCCTATTGAGAATGTTTTTATTTTGAGAAGATTGATAAATCTTCGTTTGAGAAATTGATTAATGCTTTTTTGATTTGATTTCACAAGATTAAACATACATTAATAGTGTATCGATTTCTTATAAATCACAAATTTGAATTTTTTACAAATATCTATTGTTTTAAAATAAACGTTATGATGATGATTCATTAAATTTGTACAGATGATTCAGTATTATAGATATATTGAAAAATCGAGAGATTTTTAACATCGATTCAAATTTTTTTACACATTTTTAATTATAATCATCTTAAAATTAAAATGAGTTTTACGCTTGAAAAACGTGATTCAAAGTTAGAAATCTATCATTTTTGAAAACCTTGTCAATCTTCTCAAAATAAAAACCTTCTCAATCGATCCGGATTATATATGTATATATATATATACATGTATGTATATATACATGTATGTATATATACATGTATGTATATATACATGTATGTATCTATACATGTATGTATCTATACATGTATGTATCTATACATGTATGTATCTTTACTTATATATAGGAGCAAGGATATGAGTTGGCATATCGCGCGCATAAGCCATGAAATTTATGGACAGGGGATCTACATGGAATTTTGGAAACATCTAATGCCATGTCAAAGGGCTTATTTGTCAACAAACAACAATGCCATGTCAAAGGGCATTTTTGTCAACATTTTATTATTTTCCCGAAAATTGATTAAAAATTTAGTTACATATGAGAATCGAACCCTGGACATAGTACTTAAGAAGGAGCGACTCGACCACTATGCCATACCAGGTTTTGTGATTGGTATCCACTAAACAAAATAGTGATGCGTTATAACCCTAATAAATAGAATCTGCCGATCACATTCCCAAACTAACACACCCACAAATCACTCTTCACGGTTTATACTCCACCTCTATCATTTTTCAATTCACATAGATAATCAAAAAACCCTATTCTTATCTTCATTATCCCTGTAGCAATTCCATTTTCAAAAATTCAAATCTCCCAAATCATGGATCTGTTTAAATACAAGTTCTTATCCCAACAACGATGGACAATTCAAATAACCCTAATATATGCCTATAAATACACATGCTACTCATTTGGAAAATCATATTCCTCTGAATTTACAAAACATAAAACGAACCCAACAACTCAGAAAACGTATCTTCAAAAATATGGCTAATCCAGAAAGACGCCTGGGCAGGTGTTACTTTCTGGGGGAGGTTTAAAGGGTTACAGAAAGGGCAGTGGATATTGTGGTTATGGAAGTTCAAAGGGTTTTGTTGGGTCTGGTGGAGCTGGAGGTTAGTCTAATTTTGAATTATCATAATCAGGTTGCGATTATTATGTGTATTATATGAACAAATCGTCTCCATTTTTTATGTTTGAAGACATATGATGTTTTTGTATATGTGATGTTTTTGTATATGTATGTTGTATATGTATGTTCTGCTTACTAAAAAAGTATATATATGTTCATTTTTTGATGCCTAATTATATTAATTCTTTTAGGTTTGTAAATATATATTTATACATGAATTAGGTTGCTATCAGAAATTTGTGTTTAATCATAAAGTTCTGCTTAAACATAAAGTATGCATATGAATTAGGTTGCTATCAGAAAGTTCTGTGTAAGACGTAACACTTCTGTTTATAAATATTAAGTATCTCTAATGTTTTTTGTGAAAGTATATCTGATAAGAATCCAGGTTAGAAAAAGGATTATGTGATCACAATCTGTAAGTAAACATAACTTTGAACGGTATGTAGTTTTTGGTTGCTTATGCAGTTCCAAAATGAAATGTTAAATAAAAGTTTTAACATGTCTATTGTTAGCACTCAATAAATATAACAAATCTTTTTAACCCTTTATATCAGGAGAAGATAGTAATAAGAAAATCACACCAATCAGTGAAGTTGACCCTATGTTGGACAACATAGCTGTTCAAGGGAGGTGTATTTCTATCTGGCATTCACACAGATTGAATGCTGCTCATGATCCTTATAGTCTGGATCTGGTCTTGCAAGATGCTCAGGTATTCATTTCCTTATGTTTTGACACTATACAAAAAAGTTATAATACTACTTTTGTAACTGACATGTTTTCTTAAATTCAGAACAACCGCATCCAGGTATACATAAAGAAGGAGTTTATGTTCAGGTTTGAGCCCTTATTTGAGGAAGGCCAGTGCTATACCGTGTCCAACTTTGGTATTGCGGAGAATGGTGGAAGGCTCCCGTTGTTACCTCACAGGTATAAAATAAGCTTTTACAAGTCAACCATTGTCACCAGGATCGAACCTTTCGACAACAATACTCATGGATTTGTTATGGAGCCATACAACCGTTTGTTAGACACTGAACATCACCACTACTATGAACAAGATGTTGTGGGTATGTATTTTTATATCTGTTAAAAGAAACTACCTTTTATATTGCTCTGACCCAAAATATACATATTTTTTATTTAACTGCAAAAAATGTTCCTTGACCAGATGTGATTGGTTCCGTTGTGGGTATTGGGGACATAGTCCCGGTGATGTCGGCTGCTGGAAAAAAAGTTCGTAGGACAGTGGTGACAGAGGATGCTGAGTAAGTATAAATATTGAAACATAATTCAGGAACCTGTATTATATTATTCATTGCAAACATACTAATATTCTACAATATGTACATTTCAGGGGTAATCGCTTGGACTTTACCTTTTGGGATAACTGGGCAACCATTTGGGATGAATACGCAATGAATCCTGAAGCGATGGGACATGTGGTATTTATCCTGCAACTTTGCAAAGTAAAGTACTGGGATGGTAAGTTCAGTTTTTTGTATAGGAAACTTATTTAAATGTGTTTGTTGTTGTGCATCGTGTGGTATTTATCCTGGTAAAGTACTGGGACATGTGGTATTTATCTTAAATATATATACCATACCTGCAGCTGGGACATTTGGTATATATATGCGGTTTATTATCAACTTATTTATCCTACAACATTTTAATCATTTCGTGTGGTATGGTATATGTATATATATGCGGTTTATTATCAACTTATTTAAAGTAAAGTACTGGGACATGTGGTATTTATCCTGCAACCATGCCTTATTAGTATTTTTTTTTGAAGAAACCTTTTTATTATGTATACACAGGAACACCCGTCATTCATAATGCCCTGTTCGGGTCTAAGATATTTATCAACCGTGACTTACCTCAGATAGCAGCCTTTAGAACAAGGTTTGTATTCTTTGTCAATATATTTACTATAAATGAATTTTGTGTGACATTTTCCGAGTAAATTAGTTGTATTTTTGCGATTTATATTATAGGGTTCAAGATCGAGAAGGATATGATGCAAACCAGTTGATGATTCAACATGTGGCCCCTGAAGTCAAAGTTGTCACAGTGGCTGAGTTTTTCCACCGTGCTGTCAAAAAGATGGTCGGTGGCATACGTGAATGTGATCCGGTTTGTTACTCATCTTAAATCCTTATGATTTTGTAAAAGGTGAATTTTGTAATGGAATTTAGTTAACTTGGTTACTCATTTTTTTTTCTATAACGTAGGATTCTCATTGTATTGTTTACGCAACAATTCACCGTATCCACAAAGAACACGGGTGGGCTTATACGGCTTGCAAAAGCTGTAACAAGAGGGTAGACATTATTACTCATGGTAACCGTAAGCCTACCTTTGTGTGTGATGAACATGGCAACACTCAAGCTGCATCCAGGTAACAAATATAAAAATAAATAATAGATCAACTGTATAAAAACATTTATTCTTTTAGATTTTTATTTTGCAATGATAAATGTCTTCTTTTTTTTTTAATAAAAGCGTTTAAGGTGATTGTTTGCGCCTCATAGATGAGTCCGGTTCTGCTCCAGTTGTTTTTTTCAACACTAACTTTGTGAAGCTGTCTAAGCATACGGCCTGGGAACTTATGGAGAAGTATGGCATGGATACTGATGATTACTTTCCAGGAATGATTAGATGATATTTAGTTGGCCGAAAAAAATATATCTTTATGGTGTACATATTTGAATAGCAACTGTAACAACAACCAATCACACATTAACGCGTTTTCTTGTGATGGGTTTTCAGATGATGTTGGATTGACTAAAGCACTTCAATAAAAGGGTTACTTTACCTGTTGAGGGTTGATATTTGACCAAGCTGATGAGGCACATAGATGAGTGTATAAAGTTTCATTACACATTTTAAGTATTCAATTGTAGTTATATTATCTGGTCTTTTTTTGGATCTCTATGTTCTGCTTAATCATATCATAAACCTTAAAGTATTTATATTTCGAGTTTTTATATCATACAGTTCTGCTTAATCATACAATTTTGTTTTTATATCTGATATGTATATGTTCTGTTTTGAAATCTATATGGCCTTGCCTTAATGATATGTTACTTAAACAGTAAATTAAAACCCTTTATGATTTTTTTTTTTTCACTTAAGTTTGGATAATCATAAACTTCTATTTTTATATCTGTAAGTATCATTATGTTCTGTTAAAATATATCTGTGAGAATCTGTTAGAATGTGATTATGTATCACAATGTGTAAGTAAACATCTGTTTCGTGTCACATTTTAACATATTCCAAAGTAGTCGTATACTTTTTGACAACCTTAATATTGGCTATGTGTGTTTGTCAGGAACCAAATGATGACTTCACCACCCCTTCTACCTTGATTAGTAAGGTTAATATGAACGTTGATTCCGCTGTTAGCCGTGTCCTCTTGACTGACAGACACATTCTAAATAGAAGTTTGCATCAGGAAGCTGGGAGAAAGTTCAGGAAGCCAAGAAGAGTCGTGGTTTGTGCTTCATTGATGTAGTGAGCCATCCGCTCCATTTGATACCGATGTCAGAAGTATGACGGAGGGCAACAATTCCATGCAGAAGATTTTGTGAATGGTGAAGTGCGAACCAGAAGGAGTTGTCTTTCTCTCAGTAAACTCCATGGTTCTTTTTTTGTTTTTAGTTTTTTATGTGGCAAGTATTACTTGCATAAACATGTTTCTTGAATAATGCTTTGATGATTGCTTAGGTTTTTAAGACCATGGGACGTATGGTTTTAGTTTTAAAAGGAACGTTGACATCCTTTTGATAGTCTTGCCCTTATTTATTTCAACCATGGAGATGCGTTTTTCATTTAACACATTGATGCCATTCTACTTGGCTTTTTTTTTAATGGAAATTCAGGCATGTTATGCCTTTTAGGTTGTATTGCAATTGTGCTTTGTTCATCTTTTGTGCTTCTTCTTTATGTATCATTCGACATAATATTGACATGTTATAACTTTGTTTTCTGATAGGGCCATATTTATAAAAGCATTGGCCGAGGTTTTATTATTCCTGTGACTATAACTATGTTTATGAGTTAACTATTTTTAACTCTGTTTATGAGTTAACTATATTTATCATGACATAGATGACTTTATCGATGATTACGACTACATGGACAGTTTCATTGATGATAGCCCGATAGTTGATGAAGATACTGAGACGCCCCCCCTCCAATTCGGAAGAGTGTTGATTTCTCGGATCGAAATAACAATGCACACATATCCAAAATTCGAAAGTGCCGTCAATATAACTATGTTTGCAGTCTACTTTTGCATTGTATCTTGGTTCAGTAATTTTAATTTATTGTTAAAAGATGTCATCTTATAATCTCAAAATATATCATTCCATATTGAAATCAGGCACAATCCTTAAATTTTTCGTAACCAGAAACATAAATTCCATCATAATCCCAAAATACCAACAACATACATTGTTTGAATTTAAACATAACAAAATAACAAGAACGGTTACATCAATAATACTTGAAGGTTCATGATTACCCAAAACCCAATACCAAATGCATTACTTAGTAGATGCTTAGCAGATATGGAAGACAGGGTATTCTGGAACTGCACCTTCTTTGACATTAAAATCTGTGCCATTCGACATGTCACACTGAAACGTATTATCTTTGTGTATGGGAAACGGCATGCCTCAGCCAAGGTCCTCCATTGCCCATGCACGTTCACATGATTCTTTCTTTCAGGATTATCGCCGTGTGGAACCATACGGACTTTCATCTCCTGTTGATGAATTTACCAGGTATTGCCTATAATAATCATAATTTATAATGGGTATTTGTGTATTAGATGAAAAACAATCAATGAAAGTGTAAACCAAAAAAAATAATGCAATTACCAATCTGTTTTTGGCATAAATGTGTGGATAGCTCTTATAGAAAGTGAAATCTGACTCTCCAAAATGATCCATATGGAATGGCCAACAGCAAACATGTTTCATTCAGTCGTCCCCTACAAATCACAGTGATTAATATTTATTATGTTACCAATCACTATGACAACACTAAGTAACTAATTATTAGAATCATACAGTAAATGAGAACTAACGTTTTTCAACTTGTCAATGTGGGTATCTGCTGAAAGCTTAGAGTAGCTGCTCCCTCGAAAACAACATTTGTTTTCATCCTCCCATCGTTGTTAAACGATTCTAACCACATTTGGTTTCCCCTAATTTTTGTCAGGACACAAATTATACCAGCTTCTAGACCTACAATTTAAGTAGCTAAGGGAAAATAAATTTAGGATATAAAAATATTTTTATAAATAAATTTGTTATTAACTCCTACATTTTAGAATGCATTGACTAAAATCTTGATACATATCTATGTAGATCCTTTTTTTATGGTTAATTTTTTTTAAATATATTAATTTATAAAATAAATGAGATATTTATAACTTTATTTACAAATTTTCAAATTACAAACCACAAAACCTGTGTATTCCTCACAGATTTACTTTAAAAAAACCAAGAGAACAATTT
>BQNB010022647.1:0-49890 GCA_026074375.1 Tanacetum coccineum | reverse complement strand
AACTTGAACTAACAGACTTAACTTTAATACTAACAGTATTAAGTCTGTTTACAATATTTTCCTAACACCAAGTATATTTTTGATAATATGGTGAAGAACTTTGAGGGTGGGGTTAAATTTCTAATGTATCCAAGGTTTGTGCAAGTGTTCCTGGATAAACAGGTTGAAGGAATGACCAAACATAAAGAAATTTATGTTACACCTTCTCATACTAAGATGGTCTATGCTTATATGAAGAGAGAGGGAAAAGGTTTTTCTAGGAGAGTTACCCATTTATTTCAAACTATGATGGTTCAAGCTCTTGAAGAATAAGGAGAGGGTTTAGAAATACCAACTGATCCTCAACACACACCTACTATTATTCAACCATCTACATTACAGCCTCAGAAGAAACAACCAAAGAGGAAACAGAGGAAAGACACTGAGGTTTCTCAACCCAGTAGTTCTACAGAGCCTATCACTTATGAGGCTGTCAATGAGGAGCATGTACCTACACATTCCAATGATCCACTACTTAGTGGTGAGGATAGACTGAAACTAAATAAATTGATGGAACTTTGTACCAACTTGTCACAAAAAGTTCTTGACTTGGAGAACACAAAGACCTCTCAAGCTGCAGAGATTACTAAGTTAAAAGAGAGGGTCAAGAAGTTAGAAAGGAGGAATAAGTCAAGAACTCCAGGGCTTAAAAGGTTAAGGATGGTTGGTAGATCTGTACAAGCTATTTCCTCTAAAGATGAAGGTTTGGGTGCTTAGGAGGATGCATCCAAACAAGGGATGAAAATTGCTGATCTTGATGCTGATGCAGAGGTTACTTTGGTTAATGAGGCTCAGGAGAGGAATGATGATAACCTAATGTTTGATACAAGAGTTTAAGATGAGCAGGAAGTTAAGGTTGAAAAGGTAGTTAGTACTGCTGAAGTTACTACTGTCAGTACTACAAGAACAACTGTTGATGAGTTGACTCTGGCTTAGACCTTAATAAAGATCAAAGCAGCTAAACCTAAGGCTGTTACAACTGCTGCTACAACAACTACAACTACTGTTACAAGACCTAAGGCTAGAGGAGTTGTAGTTCAAGAGCCAAGTGAATTTACAAAACAACATCACCTTCACAACTATCACAACTTCCATAGGCTAAAGACAAAGGCAAAGAAAAAATGGTTGAGCCTGAAAAACCTTTGAAAAAGAAAGATCAAATTTTGATTGATGAAGAAATTGCTCAAAAACTTCAAGCTTAATTAAATGTTGAATTGGAAGAAGAAGAAAAGCTTGCAAAACAAAGAGAAGAAGATGCAAACATTGCTGAATGGGATAATGTTCAAGCTATGATAGATGCAGATTATGAGCTAGCTACGAGATTACAGGCACAAGAACAGGAAGAGTTGACTGTTGAAGAAAAGTCAAAGCTGTTTGTAGAGCTTATGGATAAAAGAAAGAAACATTTTGCAATACTTAGAGCAAAAGAGCGGAGAAGAAAACCACCAACCAAATCTCAAAAGAGAAATCAAATGTGTACCTATCTGAAGAATAAGGCTGGATTCACTTATAATCAGTTGAAGAACAAAAGCTTTGATGAAGTTCAGAAGGCTTTTAACAAGACCATGGGTTGGATAGACTCATTTGTATCTATGGATTCTGAAGTGGTGAAAGGAGGTAAAGAGAAAGATGAAGGCAGTGTAACAAGAGTAGAAGAAAGCAATTCTAAAAGAGCAGGTACAGAGCTAGAATAAGAAAGAATTAAGAAGCAAAAGATAGATGATGATCAAGAAGAAGCTAAGATGAAAAAGCATATGGAGATTGTTGTTGATAAAGAAGAAATAGCAGTTGATGCTATACCATTAGCCACTAAGCCCCCAATCACTATTAACTGGAAAATTATCAAAAAAGGAAAGATGGGATACTTTCAAATCATAAGAGCTGATGGAAGTTCAAGGAGGTACTCATCAATGATTAAGATGCTTCAAAAGATTGACAGAGAAGACTTGGAAACACTCTGGAAGTTGGTTAAAGCTAAACATGGGTCATCAAGGCCAGAGGAGGCATATGAAAGAGTGTTATAGGGTGATATGAAAGTGATGTTTGAACCAAATATAGACAGTGAGGTATGGAGGAATCTACAAGGACACAAAGTGACAGTTTGGAAGGTATTTTCTTCAAGTGGAGTACATTTTATGAGATTTCAAAATCTGCATATATTTATGCTGGTAGAGAAAAAGTATCCGCTTACACCTACAACAATCACATAAATGCTCAACAAGAAGCTTCAAGCTGACCATTGGAATGAAATGTGTTATCAGCTTCTTAAGCTCATGACTAAACTGGTCAAGAATCCTGGAAGTGTTTGAATGCATCCTCTTAGTGAAGATAAAGCTTTTAATGAAGAAACTTGAGATTCAAAAGAAGAATATCAAGTTTAGGGGAGGATTGTTAGGATTAAAAGCTTCTTGATGCTGTTTGGAAGTAACTGCTGCTAAGTTAGTGCTGCTGGTATAAAAGTTAATGCTGCTGGTTATAACTGCTGAAAGATTACAACTGCCAGAAGAGTTTCTACTGTCAGAAGGATAAAGACAAGAGAAAGGATTAAGATGAAGATTGTTTATCAAGATTACTTACGGGATAAGTATGAGATATTTTTATAAAAGATACGTATAAGTTATTTGTTTAAAAGATCATGATAACTTAGGAAATTATTGTAAGCCTGTTAGGACTCCTTGGTGTATAAAAGGAGGTCCTAGGGTATAGAGTTTGATGTACCAAAATCGTATCAAATCATATAAAAGTTCATAGTATTATTCGTAGCTTCAAGGTTTTGTAAACCCTAACACTATTAAGAGTGTTTGTTTTATATTGAGGCTGAAAGTTTGATAAACCTGTTTGTTGTTGATCTTCTTCATTACTGTTTCATTAAAATTCTTCTTAGTATCATTGACTAGATTCCGCATAGTCTTTGATATTCATAATCAAAGTTTTTGTCATAGTTGTTTTGAATTTATTTAATACAACTTAAGCTTATACAAGCTAAGCAAGATCTATTATATCGAGATCAACAAATTCTACAGCTGATGACTTCTCATTTGGGAAGTTTAAAGAAATGGAGGTGGAAGCAGATACTAAATCAGAAGAAGAAGAGAGTGACACAGAAGGAAATGATACAAGTGGTAGTGATTCAGAGGATTTAGATTATGATCTAAATCATGATGATGTGTTTGATGATGATGAGCATATAGTTGAAGAAGTTCATGTGAATATGAATAATTTTAGTTTCACTGCAGACCCTAAGCATGATACAAGTATAGATACTGTTGATGTTCAAGAAGATGATCTAGATGTCATTGATTATGACTCATTTGGCAGTGACTTAGATGATGGAATTGATTCTGAAAGGAGAATTCAACTTAGGGAATTAAGAAGAATAGGCAAGCAAAAAAACAAGGGTCCCAATAAGTATTACTTCTACTTAGGGCAGCAATTTGCTAGTAAGGAAATTGTGAAAGGAAGAGTTAAGAAACATTCAGTTGAGACTAGAAGATAGCTAATACTTGTAAAAATTGATAATAAAAGGGTGAGAGTTAGATGTGAAGGCACAATTCCAGCATTGGTCCCTTATATTGCTATTGATAATAATATGGACAAAAATGTATTTTCTCAAACAAAAGGTGGTCTAGCCATTAGAGAGAACATCAATAGTGGCAAGCAGAATATTTTGGGGACAAAATAATAGAGGGGGGTAAAAAGGTCATTACACCAAAAAAGTAGACAAATACTTATGCCCTTGGACAATGCTTGTTACATACACTAAAGAATGCAGATGGGAGGTAAGAACATTAATTGAAGATCACACCTGCATACAATCAAAAGCAATTAAAGCTTGTACATCTAGGTTTCTTGCAGATCATGTTATCAAATCACTTGCTACTAATCCTGATATTCCTGTGAGGGCGGTTCAAGATCAAATGCAGAAACAATTTGAGGTAGGGGTCTCAAAGATGAAAGCTTTCAGGGCAAAGAGAATTACATCTGATATTATGACAGGCAGTTACAAAGAGCACTATTCACTACTTAGAGAATATGCCCAAGAATTGATCAATCAAAATCCAGACACAACTGTCCGGATTGATGTACAACAAGAACCAAATCTAGAGTCTCTTACAAGAATTTTAGAAGGGTGTATGTGTATTTGGGAGCTCTTAAACAAGGTTATAGAGCTTGTGGGAGAGAAATCTTGGCATTAGATGGATGCTTCATGTCAGGTCCTTGGCCAGGTCAAATACTAATAGCAATTGGGGTTGATGCAAACAATTGGATTTATCCAGTAGCATATGCTATAGTTAAAGCAGAAAGTAAGGCATCCTGGTGTTGGTTTTTGAACTTACTTAGAGAGGATCTTGGTATAGAAGCCAACTTCAACTACACTTTCATTTCTGATAAGCAAAAGGTACACATTTTATTGTATAATTTGTCATGTGTTTTATGTAAACTTAGAAAAGGTACAATTTTAATCCTATCCTTAACCTTAACTGTCCACAGGGCCTTATACAAGCCATTTTAAGTGTGTTTCCAAGTGCAGAACACAAGTACTGTGTTAGGCATATTTATGAGAATATGAAGTCACAGTTTAAAGGAGGTGTGTACAAGGAGATGCTCTAGAATGCAGCCAAAGCCACTTTTGAAGGTGTATTCAAGAGAAAGATGGGTGAGCTCAAGTCATTCAACTTTGATGCTTATGATTGGTTGATGAAGATTCCATTAGAACAATGGAGCAGAGCACTGGTACAAAAACTGGTATTGGTCACTCCAAAAATGTGTGACGATATACATATGGTCACACGTGTTTTTTTGGGTGTTTGTCACTAAAGATCGCGCCACTGTAGGTCACATACGGTCACGTTAGGGAGTTCGTGGCTATTTCTATTGAAAAAGAGTGACCAAAACCCGAATATGTGTGACAAATTAGGCACAAGTTTTGTTGGATTAATCAGTATTAGTGACCGTAAATACTTTATAGTCACACAAATGGTTTTTGAGAGTAACTATTGTTCGTCCTTTGGCCACATAAATATATAATATATGTGACATTTGAGATGATTTATTCAAGTAAATGTGTATTTTGTGTGACTATTTCCCGTCCTGTGGCCACATGAATCTATAATAAATGTGACGTTTGTGATGATTTAGTCACACAACGGGTGTTGTTTTTTTGGAGTTAGTCACATACAATTTAAAAAAAGTGGCCAAAAGTGTTAATAAGTGTGACTATATGCTTTTTAAAATCAAGTAAATGTGTATTTTATGTGACTATTGTTCATCTAATGGTCACATGAATTTTATGTTTGTGTGGCCTTTTGTAATATTTAGTCACACAAAGCATGGTTTTTTTGGGATTTAGTCACATACAAGTTAACCAAAAGTGGCCAAAAGTGTTAATAAGTGTGACCATATGTTGATTAAAGTCAAGTGAATGTGTATTTTGTGTGACTATTGTTCATCCAATGCCCACAAGAATTTTATGTTTGTGTGGCGTTTTGTAATATTTAGTCACACAACGAAAAAATAAGGAAGTGCGGGGAATCGAACCCCGTGCCTCTCGCATGCAATGCGAGCGCTCTACCATATGAGCTACACTCCCATTTGGCAATTGCAGTCAAGGTGAAAATGCAACCAGGACCTAAACCTAATGTGCAAGCAGTCAAGGTGAAAATGCAACCAGGACCTAAATGAATTCATGTTCTAATGCAAGTGTTAAAGTTACTAGATGAGTATAGTATTTATATAACACTTTGACAGCACAGATATATACTTGGCAGCACTAACTTCTTCTTTTAAACCCAATAGCAGTAGTATCAATAGCAGCATTAACATATGAGATTACTACTGGCAGCATTAAGTCTTGCATTAGCAGCATAAAGTATACACTGGCAGCACAAATTATTCTTGTTCCCAAACAGTAGTGACTAACTTCTTTTAATACCAATACGTTTGACAAGAAACACTAATAACAAGCAGCTACATACATCTTTTGCTACTTAGATATTAAACCTATCCCAAAAAGACATAGCAATAATTTTCACAAATCAGTACCTTTGGGGCAACAGCTGTTGTTGAAGCTTCACTAGCTGAACTCTTAATTAACCTGTCATTTCTTATTCAAACCAAACCTAGAAAAGCCTTTATATCATTTACGATCTTAATTTTTAGTTTTACATCATATTATGTTATCAAACGGGCCCCAAGTCACTTGTGCTAGAAAAGTTAAGGTTAGAAACATGTATGAATAGGATAGACAGCACAAGGACTTCACTTTATAATAATAATCATTCTACAACACCAAGTTCATGCGGGGGTTTGGTTCATAAAAGTAGCAAATATGTACAATTTAAGAAAATAAATGGGTCGAACAGATGTGAGCTTACCAATGCCTTCTCGAATAGACAAATTTGGTCTTATGATCTCTTCAGAGTTGACCAGAAATACATCACCTATGTAGAGATGGTTTGTAGGGACATACACACTACATAGTTCTTCATCTCCATTTTCCCTCTGAAACGTATTCATATGAAAGTCAGCTCAGAAGAACTAGTCCAATGCATATTCGAAGAGTCAACTTTCCATTTTAAAAAGTTAAGCGTCCATTTCAACACCGGTTTTGTTCTTTTATCACCAAAATAATAAATAGTCGAATACTCGAATACTCGAATACTCAGTATATTGTTGAACGCAAAGCTCATTTCTTTTCTAAATAACACAACTTTTGTCAATCTTCAGGTTGAAATAACTAATTTGAGACTCAAAAAGTCAATTATGCACTCTTTTTGGGCATTAAACATATTAATCGAGGAAATGAGACCCACAGCACATCATGACTTATCTTGCATAATATATGAAAATGTTAAAAGAGAGAAATGTATAGGATCTATGCATACTTTTTATAATCACCAAGTTTTAGGGAAACAGAAATGTACCAAACAAGGATATCTGAAGTTCAAATGGAAATAGTTGCTGTAATTTTGAGACAATAATTACTTATGGCAATCAAAGTACCTAAAGAACAACTGAGGATGTAATGAAACCAAAAATGTATTCTCCCAGACGAGGATGACGAATGATGGCAACTTCCTTAAACGCAGTGGTGTTCTGGTCTGTTGCGAGAAGAAAAGATTTTAGTTCTAATTCCGAATAGCAATTAAATATATTTCAGAACATGGTCAAGCATCAATAGAATAACTAAAAGTCCAAGACTTGGGACATAAAAAATACACTATGAGCAATTCAGAAGTTACACTGAATCCCAGACTGACCCACCAATCCACTATGTCTCTGGAACATCGTGTTAAAACACTCTTGAGTCACCGATGTGAAGAAAGGGTATGACACACTCGCTGGTGACCAAATGTGTACAAAGAAAGTTTGACGGACCTATGTTACAGTTTCTATTTTATTTAAATCGGCCCTACTGTAAACATCCAATTCAACAACTAGTGTGAGTTCAATCAATAGAAAAAAGTTAAACACATCATTAGTTTAAGCCCTAGATGTAAATTCATAATCATGATGGTTTTCCAATCTTAATAACTTATATCATCTCTAAAAAATCTCTGATTATAAATTATTACAAATGAATATGACACGGATCACCTGGAGAAATAGCAGCACTGATTTGCTTAGATGCCGAGTAAATGTGTTTTACAAAAGGCATCCTCTTTATGAACCACTCCCCTACCCAGAAAACAGTAGCACCCATCCATGATGATGCAAAGATGCCGACAAAGAATATAAAGATCAATGATGTTAGGAATCCAAGACCTGCACGATTGTATCGAAAAATGAATCAAACATAAACAAATAAAGGTCTAATATCCATCTTACAACATTACCAAACTAAAACCTTTATTCAACTGAATAATGAATATATTAGATACATATGTTCAAACCTATTATACATTAACCAAATTAAATTTTATAAAACTTTTTTACTCAGGGTTGAAGAAATGATAGTATATTTTCTTAATTTGTAAGCCAAAAAAAAGATTAAATTTTTAGATAAAGATTAATAAGGATACAGAAAACAGACTGTAAAAAAGAAATTATCAGCATGTTACCATAGTAGACTGAACATGTCATAGATGACTTACCAAATATTTCAACACCAAGCCTTTCATAGATAGGACTGAAGAAACCATCAAAACACTGTACAATCTACCATGTCATAAAGAATGTAACAGCAACAGGAAAGAGGACAACACTGAAATATGCAAAGTTGGAAGAGAGTCAGAGGACACAAAATGATACCAGCAATTGTAACACATAGAAGGGTCAAGGTATACCATTCGGTCATGAACTTCTTTGAAAAACCCGCTCAGATAACAACATAACAAGCATAGTCCGGATAATAAAGTCAATAGGCTATCATAAATTAACAATTGCAATTCATACCACACATCTCATAAATTTGCACCTGACTTATGATTCAAGTCATATCACAACTACATACATTTTGCTACAATTTAACAATCAGAAAATAGCAACATATGGCATTCAGTACCATCTTAGCTAACGTTTATTATGTGCCCTAAACTTAAAGGTCTCATAGTCCGAAGTGGATAGCAACTTAACCTTAACCAATTAATAACTGAACACTATTTCCACTGCTTCTTATTTCGTCTTCCTCAGCTTTTCCATGATTATTTTTTTTAAGTTCTTTCCTCAATTTCAACTGAATGTTCATTATGAATTTAGGATGATTGATACAAGAATCCTGTAAGTTTTCTTAAAATAGGTGATGTCGTCAAGAAAAAGACTTACCATCATTTACTAACCTGGATGACAGAAAACATACTTATTTGCACTTTTCTCAAGAACACTTATTCACCTAACTTAATTCCATATAGCTATCTCAATGCTCACCTTTCATACAAATATTTTTGTACCATTAGTTTAAACCCCTTACCCAACCAAAATGACGCCATGGATTGGCAAAGTATAACATTTGTTTTTGCTTTTATACAGCAACTCAAAACACAGTTCACAGACAAAGTCCCGGTTGAGGCTTCAACACACAACCAATTATTTGATAAGACGCCTTTGATAAACCTTGAATACCAGTAGAGCGAAGGCCTATTGGTGCTTTTAAACTGGCAGTCACAAGGAAGAGACAGACGATATTAAACCTATCCCAATCGGTATACGCGGCAACTGCAGCAACAAACTAACATTTTTCAGGATATATATAACAAACACCTAACTGATTTCATCATATCAAACATTCAAATGGACAACACGACCTCGTAATTCAAGCAAACCAAACTTTATAATATCTATTGTTCTCGAAGGGAAATGAATACAATAGTAAGCACATAGTACAAGCAGCAAAAAACAATCCATTCAGAAGCAATTCAGATAACACAAAACAGCTTCAACTAAAAAATAAGCAAAGAAAACAAAAAACAATCCCAAACAAGCTTATATTTGAAATTAAACATGGGATGATATAGAACTATAAAAAACTAGCTTGTAATGAGCATCAATTGTAAAAGAAAGCATGCTTAAAATTCATTCAGAATCAGGTCTCATGAACCGTAATTCCAAAAGTCAGCCATTGAAAACCAAATTGACTCATGAACACCTTAAATTGATAATTAAATTGAACATGGAAGACATCAAAGTACCTGATTCGTAGATCAGCTGACCTGAATTAAGAGGGCAATGGCTAATCATGAGCGTCGGTGGTGGCTGGTGGACAAAGATGAAAGTGAATTTATGGTGAGCGGTGACAAGCAAAGAAAACCAGTGATGGTTTATTGGTTTGTGGTTGGCTGCGGAAACGAGAGAAAAACATGAACTTTGAGATGAAGGGGATGAGATAAGTGTAGGTTGGAGGTCCAATGAAAATGTAATTTTACTTTTGGGAAAAAATGAGCAATGAAAATATGAAATTTTGGTGAAGCGGCGAATGAAAAAAAAAATGAGCGGGGGTATGAAAATATGAAATCATGTATGTCTATGGTTTAGTGTGACCATATATGACATTTGGTCATACTGTTTGTTGGAAACACAAAAAGTGTCGGTCACTTCCAAGTTGTAATAGTCTTAGCTCGTAGTTTATGTAATGATTAGATTAGTAATCTAGTCCGGCCCAAGACCCATGGGAAGCCCATCATAGCCCATGGGCCGGCCTATAGGACCTATATAAGCCCCTCTCCTAGCCTTGGAGAGGGTTGGTTGTTCCATTTGTTACATTCCATCTTAATAAACTTCATCCATTTTCCATCCATTCTCTCTCTAACATCACAACCCACATCTCACTCTTGTTCTTGGTTTGATCATAAGATTACATGTACGTCTAAATTATAAGTGATTAAATAATAACAAAACATTACCGGTCTACCTCTAGTCAAATAATTATTCAATATGCGTGTCAATGAAATTCGAAATAGTCACTCAAAATGAGTTCAAGTGTGGCTGTTTATTTTATTCTGGTACATTTAGTCACATAAATATCTGACTGTGTGGCCGTTTAAAAAACAACATGTGTGACGAAATCTTAGATTTGTACTAGTGGTGTGTGTGTACACAAAGAAAATGTAGACGTCTATAGTGATGATGTAGCCTCAAGGTAATCAAGGTTTTCCTTGATCACTGTTACCGTTAGAGATAGGTAACTGTATTATTCTGATCAAATAATATTGAGGCTTGGTGGAAACGTTTAATGATAAAACCTTGTTTGATAATATATTGTTCTTTATTATTCCGCTGCATATTTATATTATCTGTAAAACATATCCTAGATGGGCTTAAACGATCTCCATAATTGGTATCAGAGCCTCGTGGCTCATGATCTAGGGTTGTACAAGGTGTTTTACAATCGTATTTGATGAAGAAAAGATGTATCGAAATTCTGTTTATGGTGAAATTCGGTGATCAAGAAAATTCGGTAAAACTAAGGTTTACAACAAACCCTAATTCGATAAACATGAAAGGAGGAATTCTGGTAATCGTTTTCATTCTATTATTCTAATCATGATTAATAAATTGGTTGTCTAGGGTTTTAAACGATTATTAGGGTTTTTAACTCCACAAAACGATTCCTTATCCTTCAATATTAAATCAATGTCCTTTTTCTTTTTTTGATTCGTATCCTTAATAAAGGTCTGCGATTGTACTGATTGATCATTCGATTATGATGTATAACCGGTCAGATTAGGGTGATGTTTCTATAAAAGTTTTAGGGTTTCCAACCCACAACCCACCCAATACCAAAAACAAAAAAATCAACTACACCCACCACCCTTAATCTCAATACCATCAATCCACCAACTAAACTTCATACCAACCCTTACATCAACGTCATCATAAACACACACCTAAAATTTAAACTTAAACAAATTTAAACCAAAAATCACCCACATGAAACACAACTTAAACAATTTCACATTTTCAACACTACACACAACAACCATTCACCCACACATATTTATCATTATTACCTCCTACAATCACGCCTAGTCATCAAAATCTCTTCAGAAAACTGCTATCCCTCCCCTACCCCTAAACCCTTACTCTCAACATATAAATGTATAAAGACAAATACTCTGTACAAATAAAATAAAGTCTCACTCCCCTTGTAAAAAGACTCAATGTCAATGCCACAGACCTCAGATCACACTATATTATCTCTCCAACCTACCTATCATCGACAACAGAATTCTAATGTGCCGCTCTGTAGATACCTTCACCTCCACCGTTTACTCCTCTATCATCTGATGACCAGAATCTGTCTCACTACAACTCTATACGCACGAACAATTCGTGACACTCACCCCCAAGACATAATGTGTTGAGATCAGTGTAGAACTACCCAGTAACACTAATTATTGCTCAAAGACTATAGTCAAGAGAACACTCACATGCCAACATACAAGGTTGCCACATGTCGCCCAATGTTGTCTATCCCAACACGCACACTATCTCCTCTTGAATGACATTCTCACATCATACCTATCCTTATATCTTATGACTAGTATCTAAAACTCTCTGACCATAACATACTAAACACTGCCCCCTCAACAAACTGCTTACCATGACCCTAAAGACAAGAACAACTGTTCATATTATGCAACTCACTCTCTCTTGAACTATCTCCTACACATACACTCTAAACGATGTCCTCCACCCATAGCTGCACTCCCTCCTCGTCTGTCAGGACCCCGTGTCGTCTGCGTTCCCCCTGAGACTGTGTGCTCCTATCTACACATAAGACAGTTGTTGACACCCACCCACACACCACAGTCCGTTTTGTACCTCCATACATCTTGACACTCTAACCAAAATTACCGTCTGAACTCTCCCCATACACACTCCATGTCTATGTGCGAGACACCTCGTGATGATCCATGTCCTGAGTTCTAAGTGCTATAGAATAATAATAAGAGATACTCTACCTCCCTACTGTCTGCACCTCACACACCCTACTCACAAACACATCCAAATCCTGTCATACTCACATGCCCTAAGACTAGACATATATCCCAGCCCCCCTCACAACTACGAACAGTCTGGTATAATCTCGTAGTGTGTAAGTGTGATCGAACTGTGTCTACACTAAGTGTCTACCTAAGTCCTGTTCTCAATGTGACCACGTGTGTAGATCCATGGTACTCATAGTCTCTCCTTGTCTCTCCTAATCCACCCAAGATAGAATGAGTGACACTATGTCCGTACCATATCTAATGATGCTCTCTTCTCCTCTCCTCTACCCCATAACTACTATGTCCTAGAGATCCCCTATAAAGATGGTAAGTGTGTATAGATAACCCATATACGCTATCCCCCAAAAACACTCAAACTTCTGTGTCTGTTTGTCACCCAGTGTGTGTGTCAATCACTTGAACAGATAGTACTCTCAAACAATACCCACTCGTAATCCTTAATCAATGTCAACACATTTATCCTAGTATCTAACACACCCACATATCCCCCACTCACATAACCCCCCCAACACACTATATCCCCCCACCCACACGACGGATCTACTATCCCCTCTGCACCAATATTCCATATTAACCCCACCAATAACACTAAATAACCCCTATCCAATGACAGAACTCTCTCTGAATCCGATAGCCATTATCAATGAGAAGGAGTAATCCCAGTGTGAACATATCCATAGACTAGATCCAGTTCTCTCTCTCCTCCAATAGTCACGGTAACGTGTGATCCATGAATAGTGTATATCTACTCTAGTGTTGCTGCATCACTTCTAACGTGAACTAAGTGTTGATCACTCAGATGTGGACGTAAATAACTCTTCTCTCTGCCCAATCTGAATCACCACCTATCCTGAAGAACGTCATCGAACGATATGTTCGGCACTCTCACTAATTGTAGACACAATCTGACCCCAAATTTAAACCTTCTCAAAGTTCATAACTAAACATCCAATGTCTAAATCTCCGTCCAGCTGGACAGCAATCCTGTAATAATGATATAATCTCATAGATCTGCCCCTATCGATACACTCCTCACAAACACAAAACCGTGATGTATTGTGAAGATACAACATCCAGAGAGACTCTACCTGCCACCACCCCCACTTTGCAGAAAAAAGTGATAAACTCAAAATCATAATCCACTGTCCATAGTCTCAGACCTCTCCCCCCAACTGAACAGAAACTCACCTATTACACACACTAGAGATCCCCACAGTAATCAATTAGTAGTCATCCACGCATCTTAAGATCCACACACAAGATCCGAGTGTGTGACCATCACACTCATGTGCACCACTCCAATAAGTCAAGCAGACACATAAGAATCGCAATCTGTGTAGACCACACATCTGCTAGACTACTCTCTCTCCTCTTCTACCATCACGTATTGAGAGGAAAATAGATACTACTGTCCTGATCACAACGTTACCCTCCTATCCCCACAATATCACAATACCACACCTGCTAAGATGACTGTGAAGACTAGAACACTAAGAGACAGTACTATGTATATGCGCACACTTAACCCTACCTGCTCTAACAGTATAGTCAACTACTTTACAAACTAAAATATTCCTCCAACACCTCTTCTACCACCCACTCTGTGTACTCTGTTAAGATCAGAGACTGCACAAGACTAAGTATCTCCTAGACAACAACCAATAAATCCTTCGATCTCAGAACTGTGAATGACACTCACAAGACACCTCCTCTCATCTACAGAGAGTGTAACTAGATAACATCCGTGTCCCATAGTAGAGAAACACCACCACAACCAACACACCCAAACCTTAACATGTAGAAACTCTACTGCTGTGTTCCTCCAACTGTAAAGAAGGAGAAGTATTGTAGACTACCTCATGAAAAAGTCTTAAACTCTCTATCATCCCACATAAACCATGTCCTAAGACTCTCAGTGTAATAAGTGCTCATACCAAGAACCATGTCCCTAGATCGCAAAAATCCTCTCCATACTGTATATTCCCAAAAATCCCCATACAGACTCATCTAGACTTACAGACACACCCATAACGCTGTAAAACTCAACTAAGAGAACAGAATATCATCACTATATGACCATCCCAGCAGAACTACTCAGTTATAGTTAACTAAGAATACATCTGACTCTTATATCTTTAGATGTGGTGTGTGCAATAAGCATTCACAAGAGAAATGTGAGTCACAGAGAATATGTAGATAAAATGAGATCTATTGAGAGTACTATCACGTGCATACACGCCTCCGCTGAGATATGATGTTAACAGAAAACATCAAATACCCCGTCTTAATGTGTATGTCTAAACTGTGTTACCACCTCTGTCGTGTACCGTACATGATAAGAATGTAACTGACATCGTCAGTATAAAGTCACTCTCAGTGACGAATCACAATATGTATCTAGACTGTTGTTATCCAGTGACAGATCCCCTCAACTATTGACAAACCCCACTATGTGTCACCTCATCACGTGTGTCGTACAGCATCCGAATGATACCTAAATTATAAATCCTAGAAAGTAGCATCAGAAAACTAAATATTGTCTGATCTAGTGTCGTAGAATGATATCTCCACTCACTAACATGTCAGACACTGTGTGCATCATCTCACACCTACCTATAAATAACAAAAACTCATATTACGCCCCAATACACTAAATAAATCAACCTATAAATCCATCTAAGAGACCTCTATTTCTGAGATCTTAAACCACATACATATCTCACAATGAGAATCAATCCTTCAATCAACAATTGTGTTAAATAACTATACTCTGATTCCCCTTCACTCACCCTAATCCGAACCATACGACTAAGATTCACAAACCCTAAACACTCCACTTTTACAACACACACCAACAGATTTCATATTATTAATCCCATCCAAACCTTTACCAAAATACATCATACAACATTATATAAATATAATTCATATAATACACCATCACCCATCCCATATCACTATTCCACGGCATTCCACTAAAATTTCATTTATAGTTTGTAGAAACGACACGATTTTACACAATCAGTAGTGTAAATGTCAGTCATCCATTTATCGTCGATCATCTTGTGATGCTAGCTGTCACAGTCTTCTAACTGTTGTGTGTACTAGTAAGGGTCGTGTACCAGTGAGTGATATCGTCTTGATTATGATCTCAGTACCAGAGAGTATCTCTACCAGTAGATGATGACATGTGACGTGTCCTATCCGCACTTAAGGCATGCGAATGATCTCATATAAAATTGAGTATGTGCGCGACGCAACCATACATCCCCATTCACTCCACTCCAATCTCTACTCAGTCACTAAAAAAAACGTTAATGACTTCCCCAATTTGTGCTCTGAAATCTCCCTCATACACGCACACACATCCACACTCTTTAGCGATGAATATAGTACACTAGAGTCTCAAATTGAGTGTGAGATTATAATGGATATCTGTATTATTACTTCTATTTACGCTAATTCTATACCTGAGAGACTAAGAGACTTGTAGTAAGCTATGCATCTCGCTTCGGAAGACTGTGTTGTGCGCGCGTCTTTTATCTGAAGAGAATGTTGAGAGTATTGATAATTTGGGTTCTAATGAGACCTGTGTAGTGTATAAGACTGTAGA
This sequence comes from Tanacetum coccineum, assembly GCA_026074375.1. Lineage (NCBI taxonomy): Eukaryota > Viridiplantae > Streptophyta > Magnoliopsida > Asterales > Asteraceae > Tanacetum > Tanacetum coccineum. The sequence goes on along the minus strand of BQNB010022647.1, from coordinate 33,792 downwards.
GAGTCGCGATGCTATGTTCTGATAAGCTTGGAGTGAGACGTTCATTTGAGATTGCGCGAGTGAGTCGAGACGGTGGAAGGTTTGATGGAGAGCATTGCTCTGTGTGGAAGCTAGATAGGGAAGAGTTGCGTGTGAAAATCGTGTGTAGAGTACTGTAGAGAAGATAAAGATAAAAGTTAGGAAGATATTATTTGTTTTCTAATTATATTTGTTCTTATCCTTTGTAAACCTAGATGATCTCTACTATATAAAGAGACATTAGGTCGTGTAGTTTATGTGTATCCAGAAAAGTAAGTGTGTGTACATAAAGAAAAATGTAGACATCTATAGTGATGATGTAGCCTCAAGGTAATCAAGGTTTTCCTTGACCCATGTTACTGTTAGAGATAGGTAACTCTATTATTCTGATCAAATAATAATGAGGCTTGGTAGAAACGTTTAATGATAAAACCTTGTTTAATAATATATTGTTCTTTATTATTCCGCTGCATATTTATATTATCTGTAAAACATATCCTAAATGGGCTTAAACGATCTCCACAAGTGATGACAAGCTGATGTGTAAACCTCAAGAAGCGAATAATGTCCAAGGATATCACGGAGGATGTCACGACCGAAAACCCATAAATTCGTACTCTTGTCCAAACCATATCCAAAACCGTCATTATCCTTACCCACGAAATAGAATGCCGCATCCATTGCGATATTTTGAATTACCCAAAACCTCAACGGAAGAAATGATGAGAGAGTGGATGGCTAGGAAGATGGAAGCGAATGAACGTATGAAAAACCAATTTGTTGAATAGGAACGTCAAATCAATCAAGGATTAAGGAACCGCCAATCGATTATCGAGAACTTGAAGAGGCAGTTTAAGTATCTCGAGAAAACCCAACATACCAAATCCCTTCCTCGTTCCACAAATACCAAACTGAAACATGAATTTCTCTATAAACCACCCTCAATCCGAAACGACAATGATAAGCGTGATGTTAAGATCAAGCCTATTCTAACCATGCCAAACCCGAACCAAATTCATTCTAGCTCATCAACCGTATCGCCTTTTCTTAAGGATTGCATCGTGCATATCCCATACACGAATGTGAAGACGTTTACAGATGATGTATTACCGAATCATGTTGGTAACAAGGAGTTAAAATCAATTGATGGCGTTGGAAATGGAGTTTTAACAAAGAAAGAGACAAAGAAGGAGAACGACAACAGAGGAATGCCCAAGGAACCTAACAATGAATGGAAGCTGAATGAAAAAGCGATTCCTTACAACAAAGACTTTTATCACTATCTATGGCACCCGGCTGAAATTCCCTATATCATATCATCAAAGAATCCTAAATCTTAAGAAAGAGTCTAGCTAATGACTTAAAAATAAATTAAGCGCTTCTCGGGAGGCAACCTGAGTCTCTTTTAATTGTTTGTTTGTTTTAATTTTTGAATAAATATGTACACCCTTTACAAAAGTTGTTTTTCAAACTTGAAAAAATCTTAAGTGTGGGGGTGTTACATGCTCGTAATGTTTAATATATTATTGCTTGCACTTTGTTTGAATAAATTGCAGTAGGTAATGGAGGAGGATGCTTGGGGGTAAAATCGATTGATCTCACAAGCTTATGCTAGCTTTTGCGTAGCATTTATCATATGGTGTTCGATCGCGATATCTTTGCCCGGGGAGTTTCGTTTCTCTTGAACTATAATTTATTTTCCCTATTTTTACATACTTTGAAGTTTATTTTTCACATTGACGATAATATAAAACTTAAGTGTGGGGGATGTAAATAGGAGAAACGTGACCGGTTTTAATACTTCCGATTTTAAAGCTAATTTAAAATTTGTGTAAATTTGTTTGCCCTTATAATCTAGTTATTTTCACGTTTTTAGGATAATATATTAGAATAACTAGATTAATCCACTGGTGAAATGCGGTAATTTTGAAAATTTTGAGATGTGTCCCGGTTAATATTGCAAATCCATTCTAGGATCGATGACATTTTCTAGCACATATTATAGCATTTTCCACTAACTTGTGAGGATCTGAGCCTTTTCATATATAACATACATCTTTTATGCTCGAACTTGTTGCTATGAGTGTGCGGGTGATTTTATTTATTCTAGAACTTGTGCTTGTAAATCATTACCAGACCGCAGTGAGATCACATTCGTGTGATATAAGTGTATATGCGGGATAAAGAGGCAACCTTAGGAATAAAAACAAATGGCCTTCTGTTTACATCTAAATGTTATTAGCTAGCCACATCGGTTAGTTAACCACACATATGGACCCATTTGTTAGCACTCACTTTTAGTGCTAGATACCCTTAGATCACCCATTGAGCCATCCCGTTCGTTTGATAAAATCCAAAAAAAAAGCTAAAAAATATTTAACTTTAAACCTTAGCCAACCCTTTGTCAAATTCTAAACGGTGGGTTGCTAGTTGCTTGGTATGTTGGATTGTTTTTTATGATTGTTAATTATGCCACACTTCGCCATTTGTGTGTGCCATTTTGACATAGACGAAGACTGTAGCTTCTTATTTGTATTGTTTGTGGTGTATGTTTATGCGAATTGTGGGGGAGTTGTGATGTATAAAAAATATGAATGAAAAAAAAGAAAGAATAAAGTCATGAAAAAAATATGTATAAATAGCCAACGTGCTACATATTTATGAAGATGAAGGAAGATGAAGTATTTGAGATATCGATTAGCCAATGTGTTCAGACGTGATATACTTATGTGGTGATTGATATGTGATTGAAGAAAGTTTATAACTATAATCATTTACAGGTTTATGGATTGTTCGGTGACTAGCAACATTGGTTTTTAGACTTTTGACTTAAATATTTGTAATTCACCCACTAATAAATTATCCCATACCTTATCCATACCTTTTATTAAACTGAAGCCTAACGTCAACCCACTAAAAGACCTCTTTAGATGTGTACACTTGATGCTTACGCCATGTCGGTGAAGTTTTGTTTCTTGTACAAGCTTATGGTAATAAATTTGGTCACGTCTGATCTATGAGTGTGATTTCTCTTATATACTCCACCACCTAAATAAATTAGTGTTGAGTGAATTATACTTTATTCTTTTTTCGTGAGGTGCTTAGAAATGTTAATCAAGCAAGAAAACCTTTGGGTATTGTCAAACATCTTGGTTTTTCCCCAAAAGCTTAAAATGATGGATCTTATCTCGTACTTGTACTTGGTAGATTTGCATCGCATTTTTCTAGTCATTATTGTGCACCATGTAGATTTATTTTTCTTTAATTTACTTGAGGACAAGAAAACCCTTAAGTGTGGGGGGTGTTTGCGCCTTTTGCGCTTATTTATAAAAAACAAAAATATTCGATATTTTCAAAAAATTTCTTTAAAAAAATCTTATTTTTTTCATTTAGGTATGTTTTTTTATTTCTTTTCTTAGATTTGCTTGAGGGCAAGAAAAGGTTAAGTGTGGGGGGATTGATAACGCTCAAATTGAATATGTTTTTAGGAGCGTTATCATGGCTTTTGTACATGTTATTTGGCTATTTATTTATGGTTTTGTTACTTAATTGTATCAAAGTGTGTTTCCAAGTCTATTTGTAGCCAAGTACAGGAAAACAAGGAAAAAGAACGAAAAGGAAGTAAATACAAAGTTTTTATACAAGTACAAAGAATTCCGCATCAAGATCAAGATCGGGAAGCATTTCAAGAGCAAACGAGTCAATCATTGAAGCTTCTAAGTCCCAAGATAATGTTAAAGTCAAGTTGTATTGAAGAATAAAGACCCACGACCAAGTACCACACATTCAGGAAGCTTAAACGAAGGAATATTGGAAGTATTGTCGTTCCCGACACACTTTTACCATTTTGGCCATAACTAGAGCATACGAACTCCATTTTACTTGATTCAAGCGGCCACGCGAAGCTAACAGAAAGAGCTACAACTTTGGTTTTAACAACTTTTTGATCATATGAAAAGGAGCCGGCCGGCTAGAGCATCTAGCCGGGCGGCTGGAAAATCGGCATATTTTCCAGGTCAACTTTTAATGCTAGTTTTGACCCCTAATCACTTGGGAACGATCAAGAAGGCTCTAAAACCATTTTCCTTGCATTTTACAACCCTTTTTGCCTAAGAAACTTGCTTGGTGGCCATGGAGAATTCAAGTATAAATAGGAGACCCCTAAGTCTTGTTTTGAATCATCAAATCATCATTCTCTCTTCTAAACATCATCCCAATTTCTCCTCCACCCTTGAGGATGAATTTCCATCATTATATCTCTCCTAAAAGACGTCAAACCTCTGCTAACTCCAGAAGTAGTTCTCAAGAACATTTAGAAAGGTGTCAAAAACCATTTTTCGGTTGGTACAAAGTGTATAGTCGATTGGAGGCTTAAGGGTTGCTCTAAATCCTTCCATTACCTATTGTAATCTTACTTTGGTAATCTCTTGTTACTTTCATGATGTTTGTTATGCATATGATTGTTAAACCTTTGAGTTTTGTTGAAATAATCATGGAGTAGTTTCTTTTACTTGTTTGGAATGATGTAACCTTGATATGGAGTGTTTGGATCTTAGCAATATAGAATTATGATTTTTCTTATGAGTTTGATTGAATTGATATGTGCCTAGTTACTTTGTTGGTAAATCATAACCGAATCTATAGGCTAAAAGGATTTCTTGTTGTGGTTTGTTCTAAATATTAGCGCGCGTATATGTTTTGGTATTTCATGATTGACAACCATGAATAAACAAGTTAAATTGACTCAAAAAGATTTAATTAAGAGTATAGGTCGAAAGGACTCTTATGAACAAATTGGTAAAATCATCTTTCTAACAAATGGCTTGTAATGAATCGGTTTATATTAACGATCATAGGTCAAAAGGGTTCGTTAATCTAAACCGTGTTATATGCAATTTCATTATACTACCCGTTGACTTAGAATTGTATGCTTTTGATTTGCTTGCTATTGCTTAAGTATCTACCCGATATTTCAACACTCCACTGATATGAATACTAGTTCCAAACAAGTGTTTTTAATCATTGATTGCAAGTTTGCTTATTTGATTCTTATTATATGTTTTATGGTATTGTGGAACGTGATAACCATTATACCACCATCTTATTGCTTATTGATACATAGATTCTTCACAACAAAAAACACTCAAATCCTAGTGAACGACCTCGGCTTACCACACCAAGCTAGCTACATACGAAAGGGTCATACTTGCCCGTGTGTTCTTTGCTTATTTGGTAATTCGAGTTATAAATTTAAAACTAGTAGTCGCAAGACACATCAAATATCATGTACAAACCCACCTTTTCAAGCTCATCAAATAAAGACTAATGGATGATCGATTACCCAAATCATCCTTACGGTATTTTGCCTTCAAATTGTATGTAATCTAGAGATCGCGGGAAGATTTGGGTTTTGTTGACGTAAAGTTGAAAGGATTTGTCTTGGCGGTATTCCAAAAAGGGACATTGTCTTTACAATTTGTACATCATCTGGTTCTAATCGACAAAAATGTTGGATGACCAGACATATCGGTGGATGGATCATGGTTATGTGCCAAATTTTTTACTTTGAATTCCCATACACCATCACTTCCTTTTTTACCTGTAATCTGGAAGGGGCAGCCAGTCAAACGAGACCCATGACTCTTTTTTCGCTTAGTTCCAGCACGCTGTTTATCTTGATACATACCGCTTAGATCACACTGCAACGTGACATATTGGTCTTTTTTTAAATCGTGAATAGACAACCTGTATCCTTTAGCGTAATAAAATGCTTGTACACTCTTAAGTAAATCATCATTTGATTCGAATTTATAAGTAGCCAAATATATTTCTTCATTTTGATTCATCGTAGTCTGCTCAGTTGAAGTCATCTATTAACAAAGTTGTCATTACATATTTACAATAAGGAATCATTGCATATCAACGTGCATGGATTTTTTTTTCTTATTTTCATCTTTAACTATGTCTCGTTACATGTACAAAAATCATATATATTAAGAATATCGCTGGTGACTAATAAGTGTAACAATTTTTATTGATAGAACATTGTTCTTAGTTTTCAAAGCAAATAAAAATTAACTACTATTCAATCGTATTGGAAATTTAGTGCAATTGTGGAAATTAGATCAAATTTGGAAATGGGTTTGGAAGTATAGAGTGTACACCCATCAAGTCACTAATTCTCCCTGACTCTTTTAGTGGTTAGATTAATGTCTATTAAATGGGTGGTTTCAACATTAAATGTTTGTAACTACTCCTATTAAATGGGCGGTTTCAAGTTTGACTTAATGACCATTATTATGGTCATGTAACCACTATGCATTTATGAAGGAGGTTATGAGATTAATTAGCCAATTAATGCTCATAACTCCTTTTGACCATGAGTTACAAACTCTTTTGATTAAGAGTTTTTCATCCTTATAAATAGAGATGGACACTTGCATGAAAGACACACACCAACACAGAAAACATAAACACTTAGAAGCAAAGGATTCTTGATTTGTGCCTAAAATAAGAACAAGCATTTAGTTTTATCCTAAGGAGGTATTTGTGTAACCCAGACATAGGGTCAAATAATCTTATTTGGAAAGTGATTACACGACTTCAAGTGATATTCGGTAACCATTTTTGGTAATTAGCTAGGCTATTGATTATCTTTATCCTGTTCTGGGCCAACCAACAACCAACAATCAAAGAAGATTATTTTATGATAATCAATGGCTGCTGCTGCTATGAAATACATGGCTTCAAACTTTGCCAAGCTTGACAAGTTTGAAGGGGTAAATGTTAGAAGATGTCAGAAGAAAATGCATTTCTTGTTTTCCAGCATGAGTGTGGTGTATGTGCTCACTACTCTTATTCCTAAAGATGGTGAGAGTGCTACCGTGGATCAAATCAGGAAGAGGAATAAATAGGATAATGATGACTATGTTTGCAGAGGTTTAATCCTCAAAGGTATGTTTGATCCTTTATTTAATATTTACTAAAATGTTGAATGTAGAAAAGAACTATAGGATTCCTTGGAGGCCAAATATATAGCTGAGGATGCATCAAGTAAAAAATTTCTTGTAAGTAATTTCACAAATTACAAAATGACTGATTCCAGACCAGTTGTTGAACAATACAATGAACTTCTTGGTATACTTGGTAGATTTACGCAACATAAAATAAACATGGATAAGGCTATTCAGGTCTCTTATATCATTGATAAACTCCCTCCTTCTTGGAAAGATTTCAAGCATACCGTGAAACATAAGAAGGAGGAGTTAACTCTTGTTGAGTTGGGCAGTCATCTGCGCATTGAGGAGTCCCTCGGGGCGTAGGATAGTGACAAGCCAAAGGGCAACAATGTTGTTGGTCCACAGTGATTGGACGTGGTTATGCAGATCTTAGATTTAGTTCTGGAACGATTGCTTCCTTGTTTAATGTTTTGCATGTTCTTAATATTAAGAAAAAATTTGTTTCAAGTAGTATTTTAAATGATTGTGTTATAAACAAGTGATTAAATCTAATAAATTTGTTCTATCCAAACATGGTGTGTTTATTGGTTTTAGTTATTTGAGTAATCAAATGTTCAAACTAAATATTGTTAATGATAATATTGGTTCAGCCTTTATGTCAACCTCTAAACTGAATGATTCAATCCTATGGCATGCTAGACTAGGCCATGTCCACTTTAAGAAAATGCAAGATATGTCTAAATGTAAAACGTGAAACTAAAAGTGTAAAACGTGAAACTGAAAGTGTAAGACTTGCATCCTGAACAAAATTACTAAGAAACCATTTCAAAATGTAAAACATGAAACTGAAGTTTTGGAGCTGATCTATAGTTACCTATGTGATTTTCATGCTACTCCCTCATTAGGGAAAAAGAAATACTTTGTGACATTTATTGTTGACGCTTCTAGGTTTTGCTATGTTTATTTATTACATACTAAGGATGAAGTATTAGATAAATTTAAAGTATTCAAAACTGAAGTTGAATTACAACAAGGGCCCTTGATAAAAAGATTTAGGACTGATAGGGGAGGTGAGTACATGGATACTCTGTATTTTCAGTCTGTTGGTATTATCCATGAAACTACTGCCCCTTATACTCCAAAACAAAATGGTATATTTGAAAGGAAAAATAGAGTACTGAAAGAAATGGTTAATTCCATGTTGTCCTACTCAGGACTGAGTCAAGGGTTGTGGGTGAAGATATGTTAACAGCTTGCTATTTATTAAATAGGGTTCCCAACAAAAAGAACATGATTACCTCTTATGAACTCTAGACTAAAAGAAAACCAAACCAGAACTACCTTATGGTTTTAGGGTTGTAGGGCTGTTGTAAGACTCCCTGATCCAAAGCTAAAAACTTTAGGTGAAAGAGGCATTGAATGCATCTTTGTTGGATATGTTGATCATTCCAAGGCTTTTAGGTTCTATGTTATTGAACCTAATGAATGAGTTTCGGTTAACTCTATAATTGAATCAAGGGATGCTATCTTTGATGAGAATAGATTCTTATTAGTCTTTAGACCAAGTTAAAGGTCCCTGATAATTAAAACTGAAGACATTGGTAGTTCAGTGGTCCATAAAGAGATCACTAAAGAGGTTGTGACTCAACAACCTGAACCTGATCTTAGAAAAGGAAAAAGGAATAGGATTGAACTTTAGACCTTAATTTCAATTATACTTAATTGAAGGAACAAGGGATGAGGTCTTTGACCAACACTCCTATTGCTTTAATGCTGAGGATGACCCCAAAACATTTGATGAAGCAATGAAGTCTGAGGTTGTTGCTTTGTAAAAAGAAGAAATTAATGATGAGATGGATTATATCTTGAGCAACAACACTTGGGTGTTGGTTGATCTACCTCCAGGTTGCAAACCTCTTGGTTGCAAATGGATCTTCAAAAGAAAACTAAAGGTAGATGAAACTATTGAAAAGTTCAAGGCTAGACTAGTCATTCAGGGCTTTAGACAAAATTCTAGGATAAACTACTTTGATACTTATGCTTCAGTGGCACGTATCAGTACCATAAGAGTGATGATTTATATGGCATCAATTCACAATCTGATTATTCATCAGATGGATGTAAAGACAACTTTTTTGAATGGTGAATTGGATGAAGAGGTCTATATGAACCAACCTTAGGGCTTCATTATGCCTGGCAATGAAAATAAGGCGTGTAAACTATTTAAGTCTCTATACGGACTGAAGTAGGCACCTAAGTAATGCCATCAAAAGTTCGATGGAGTAGTTTTGTCTAGTGGTTATTTACTTAACCAAGATGACAAATGTGTATATAGCAAATTTAATAAAAATTGGTAAAGGAGTCATCATTTGTCTATATGTTGATGACATGCTGATCTTTGGCACTAACCAAGTTCAGGTTGACCTGATAATGGAATTCTTGTCATCTAAGTTCTCCATGAAGGACATTAGGGACTCTTATCCTTGGTATAAGGATTAAACATGAAAGTAATGGAATAGCAATTTCTCAGTCTTATTATATTGAGAAGGTACTGAAGAAATTCAATTACTTTGATTATACTCTAATGAGTACTCCTATGGATACAAGTGAGAAGTTGATGCCCAATAATGGTTAGGCTATATCTCAATTCGGGTATTCTACGGTGATTGGTTGTTTGATATATGCCATGACTTGTACAAGGCCTGATATTTTTTTTGGAGTGGGTAAACTGAGTAGGTACACTAGTAATCTGAGTACAGTATTGGCAAAAAATTCAGAGGGTACTAAAGTATTTAAAGAAAACTATAGATTATAGTTTGGTATATACTGGCTATCCTTCAATCTTAGAAGGATACACTAATGCAAGATGGATCAGCAATACTGAAGACAATTTGTCTACCAGTGGTCGGATATTCCTGCTTGGTAGAGGTGTAATTTCTTAGGCATCCAAGAAGCAAACTTGCATCACCAATTCAACAATAGAATCTAAATTTGTGGTTTTAGCAGCTGCTGGTGAGGAAGCTGAATGGTTAAGAAACCAGATCCTTAAGATTCCATTGTGGTCCAAACCTATAGCACCTATTTCTATTCGCTATGATAGTGCTACTACATTGGCAAAGGCTTATAGCCAAATGTACAATGGAAAGTCTAGACACTTAGGTGTTAGGCATAGCATGATTCGTGAACTTATCATGAATGTGGTGGTATCTATAGAGTTTGTGAGGTCTTAACAAAACTTAGCTGATCACTTGACGAAAGGACTAACTAGAGACGGTTTTAAAGTCTGCTGAAGGGATGGGTTTAAAGTCCAACTAAGTCGTTGAATGCTAGGACACCTAACTCCTTACTAAGGAAACTTGGTAGCTGAGTTCAATGTGGAAAGCCGAACATTCAGTGGACTGAAGCACATGTTTTACAATCATCCCAAGGATGTGCTCGGAACCTGCTAAAAAGGAGGATAAAGTGTTTACTTCTCAATGGTTAATTTCTTTGTAAATATGCTTAGTAGGAGCATGAATAAAGAGGAACCACCTATGTAAATGTTGAGGTTTTGCCGCCTCAGGGAGCATAGACTTTGGCTCTTACAATATTTATGAATTGAAAATGGACACATGGCTTGTATTGTGTCAAGAGCGTTTAAGTGTTTGAAAACTTGTGTGTATTTTATCTTCAGATATTCAAATGGTTTGAAGGGTTCAATTCTTAGAACACCCTGATTCTTGAATATTTGAACATGTAATTTACTAAGATGGAAATTCAATCCTCAAGACATTTTCATTTATGCATATGTTTTGTTTTATGTTTAATTTTTATGCAAAAAGAATTGTACTAAATTGGAGAGAATTGTTGAAAATTTAGTGCAATTGTGGGAATTGAATCATACTTGAAAATGGGTTTGGAGGTACAGAGTGTACACCCATCAAGTCACTGATTCTCCTTGACTCTTTTAGTGGTTAGCTTAATGTCTATTAAATGAGCGGTTTCAACATTAAATGTTTGTAACTACACCTATTAAATGGATGGTTTCAAGTTTGACTTAATGACCATGATTATGGTCATGTAACCACTATGCATTTATGAAATAGGTTATGAGATTAATTGGCCAGTTAATGCTAATAACTCCTTTTGACCAGGAGTAACAAACTTTTTTGATTAAGAGTTTTTCATCTTTATAAATAGAGATGGACACTTGCATGAAAGACACATACCAACACAGAAAACATAAACACTTAAAAGCAAAGAGTTTTTTATTTGTACCTAAAAAAAGAACAAGCACTTGGTTTTATCTCAAGGAGGTATTCGTGTAACCCAGACATAGGGTCGAATAATCTTCTTCGAAAAGTGATTACACGACTTCAAGTGATATCCGATAACCATCTTTGATAATTAGCTAGGCTATTGATTATCTTCACCCTATTCTGGGCCAACCAACAACCAACAAATCGCACTTACCGATCCTTATTTATCATCTTTGTTAATGAAAACAAGATATAAGTACCTCTAAGGCTAGAACCTTACATATGTAGTTAGACGAATGTTGAATTGAGAATGGTAAAGGAACGACGGCTACGTGTATGACCCACAAAGTAAAATACAAGTTAGTGGAGAGAAGGATCAATATGGTAAATATAAAATAAATAAATTGTAAGGACATATATGTAATTTCCTTTTAATTTTTTAAGGATGAATCAATTTCTACCGTGACTAAATCACCTCCCTATTATTATAAACTTTAAGGAAGTTGTTAGTTGATCGGTTAAGAGTAAAATTGTTAGAGCATTGCTATATCTTATAATTTCAAGATACTAATCATCTTACCCACATATGAAAATGACGAGTGAAATTCACTTTTTTCTCTTTTATTATTTCATTTATTTATTTTTTCACATTCACCAATAATATAACTAGAATGATATGTAGAAGGATATATCATTTTCAAAATTTTTATGGTGCAAAAAATAAAAAAGAAGAAAAATATAATGACTGTGTTTTTATTATTTTAAAGAATATGTTAGATAATACGTAGCAGTAAGCAATAGTAGCAGTAACAGTAAGCAGTAAGCAATAGTAGTTATCACGAGCAGGTATTAGTAGTTGTTTGTTTAAAAAAATGTTTAATAAAGTAGTTGTAAACTGTTATTAAAAAAATGTAAAATTACAAAAAAAGACATATTTTTCTATTAAAAACATCAATGTTATACTCATGGTTCTAAAAGGCCCGCCATGGTGCCGCTAAGGCCTCGCAAATGCGCGAGGCGTGACCTCCACGCGACGCAATAAACAAGGCGTCGGCTTAAGGCTTGACCTAAGATGAGGAGTGGAAAAACGTGATAATGCGTTGTAACACCCTCAAAATGGGTCGCAGCGGAATAAGGGTCAGAGAGTGTTACTTCATAGATCAACAGCACAAGATATGAGAACGACCTATATATGAGTCGTTTAAAAATGATACATTGGATTAAATATACTTGTTCGATACAAAAGCCCGAAGCTTAAATTTTTCACCCATAAAAATGTAAAGATTTTAGTACATAACAAATACTCTAAAATGTAATGCATTTAAATCTCCATGCAATATGATTCCCAAAATGTTGACCCCCAATGTATCCTTGTTCTTGTACCTTATTGACCTGAGAAAAACATGCTTTAAAACGTCAACATAAAGTTGGTGAATTCACAGGTTTAGTAAATGTATAAAGTAGGACCGCAAGATTTCAAAATGCATGATAAGTAACGAATACAATATCACAAAAGTAATTACGAAGTGCACTAAGCTCATGACACCGAAGCTCGACATCTATGTATGCAATTTAATGCAATTGAGGGCCCGTGTAGATGTTCAAACCCGCAACATCCAAATTGTTCCGACATGTATACATTCGTTGTTTCAGTACATTCGAAACTGGTGAGAGCTACTCACCCGAACGGGGATGTCAATCCCAAATAGATCTATTCATAACATTCGCGCTCGCTAACTAGCAATTGACAGTTCATGATAGTGGGCAATAGTGGGTTTAGCTACTTAGGCCAACTCGTAACTTGTTTAAAAGAGTACTTGCGTCCAAACGTAAAACAATGCATGTTTCTCACCCCAAAGTTGTAAAACAATATAATTGAATAAAAGCGGGGCTATGAACTCACCGTAAGTGAATGATTGATTATCTAAATCAAATAAGTGAATCGTCTCGGCAATCCGAATGCAACCTAATTAATCGTAGGTCGTATGAGCATAATGTATTTTATATAAATAAAATATCACAGGTTATATAGTTACACCACCACCTAATAGTTTTTGATTAAATTGCAAAAAGTTACAATTATATAATTTAAAGTGGTTACTTTGGTACAAATAAAAAGTTGTAAGTACATTTGGATCCGTAAAGAAATATTGAGCAAATGTATTATTTCAAATAAGATTTATCAGTGTTATAAATTGTACATATATAAATATAAATATAAATTTATAATATATTTCTATATATAATATATATATATAGAAATCTATATATATAATATAAAATGGAGAACACTGATTATTTTATAAACTAATGATGAAAAAAAAGAAAATAGTGCCTCCAACCACCCCCACCCCCCCCCCTATGTTTGTATTTTATGGCCGCCCCCAAGGGGGGGGGGGGGGGGGCCCCCCCCCCAACCAAAAGATGGAAAAAAAAAAAAAAAACACAAAAAAAAAAAACAAACAAAAAAACAGAGAATTGTTAAAACCTTAACTTTCTTCTTATTAACTCTTTTATACGTTTCTTGCGTCCACGACTTCGTATTAAGAAAATCTATCAAATATTTATAAGAATTAACCCTCTGATGAACAGTAACATTAACTGTTCATAACAGTTTATAAAACCATTTTTATGTAATTAATTATATATAACTTGTAAAATACATAACTTGTTCATTTTAATTCCGTTTCTATGAGTTGGGCGTACGTCCTTTGGATAATCCTTATGAAAAGTTACTATATTTATAAAACCTTATATATTTTATATATCAGATCTGTAACAGTAGGCATTTGTATAAAATAACTTTTATAAAATCACTTTTATACGTTTAATTAACGTAAACTTGCAAATGTCATATCTTCTTCGTTATAAATCCGTTTTTCAAGTTCTTTACATGCCTACGGTCCTTGTAATATGTACTATTTTAATAAAATATAAAATGTATGAGTTAAAAGTTGAATTCAAACAGTAGGTTATAAACTTAATTAGGGTTTTATGATTATAAAACAAGCTTTATAATTCCTTTTATTTAGGGACTTTGCACCATTCTTTCACCAAGTTATACCATATTTCTCACATATATTAAGTCTCATAAATGTCCACAATACTTGTCCAAATGAAATCCATGTCCTCATGATATTTTTATACATAAACTTGTAAATAACCTTCAACACATTTTAATTTGTAAACTATCTATATAATTTATTTAACACTTATACCAAGCATGTACTCTTATTTCAAGTATTACTTCACCATGTACATAAGTGAAATCGAATTATATAAGCCTTGAAATACTTCATATATCAAAAATGAATCTAAGTGGTGTTTAACATATATAACAAGCATGTACACATAAGATAATGAATGAATGGAAATTGAATACTTTAAATAGACCTTATAGAAAATGAGTAGAATGATGGATACAAGATAAAATCTTAGTAAGGCTTCTAAAACTAAAACCCTAATCAAGAAAACCCTAAATATGTTTTCTTGATTAATCCTTGTTAAACCCAAATCCAAGCTTGTAATAACCTTGAGTAACCATAGACTATCTTAAATAAATGCTTGTATCTTGGAATACTTTGGAAATGAAAATAAAAATGGGAACCCTAGGCTTATACAATTAGCCGTGGGTTTTTGAGGCTTATTTTTGAGAGAGTTTTTGTCTTGAAATTTTGATTTAATGTGTTAAAAGTGTATGAGAAGAACTATAAGACATCCTTTTGTAGATCATAGAATAGTCAAAACAACCTTAGACTTAGAGTGGTTTAGGGTACATGAGAAAGAGCTCTCCTCCTCCCCATGCACCATGGCCAGCCAAGATGTGATCTAGGGTACACATGATGAGACAATTACTAGATATATGTGATCAATGGTACTTGTGGTGTACGGTTTTGACTAGGTAATATCCTACTAGTTGTGTTCTTAAGATTTTCTATTAAGATTGTTGTTAATGCATGTATCCGGCCTATAGCTTATTTTTGTGAGGAAATGAGTTAATTTTTGTGTATTGGGTATAAATGTGGGTATTGTTTGAGTATAGATAGGTATAGATGTTTTCGGGTATGCTCGAATGTAATTTATTGCGAAACGTAAGCGTTTTACGTAACCAACAAAAATAAATTATGAAATGTTATAAATTATACTCTTAATAATCACTTAACACTTGCTTGATGTAAACTTTAACTTGTTTGGTGTCCGTTTACATTGAACGTTGATTTTTAGTTTACGCGATTTAACTATAAGATAATAATTAAAAACGAACGTGTAAAACTCTAAAAATAAATAATAGAATTAATTGAGTCAGGAAATGACCTGAAATAATGGATTGTTAAAAGTCTTCCCCTAACGGGAGGGGGCCTTGTCGCGCAAGGCTCAAAGATGCGCACTTGTCGCGGGTGGCGTTATTTTGTAGAAGAGTTGCAGATACTTCTTCCGGAATTGATCTTCACGTTCCCATGTGAACTCAGGACCTCTCCTGGAGTTCCATTGAACTTTGATGATGGGAATACGGCTTCGCTTTAATCGCTTGACTTCAACGAAGCGGACTTTATCATCAATGTATATTTCATCTATCGGAACTGCCAAAAGAGGGGGGGGGGGGAGGTGGCTCGTCGATAAACACTTCTTTATGAGTTGGAGTAAATGAAACGGGGCTATGAACCCTGCTTAACTAATTGAGGTAAGTTCAAGCTATAAGCAACGTTCCCACTTTGGCTAACATCCTTGAAACAAGGTCTAATATATCTAGCGGTATCAACTTCCCCCCTTTGCCTAAAACGTACACCCCTTACCTCAAGGTAATACATTTAACGATCACTCGGTCACCAACTTGAAATTCTAAAGGCTTACGCCTCACATCGGCGTAACTCTTTTGGCGATCACGAGCAGCTTGAATTCTTTGCTTGATTTGGACAATCTTCTCGGTTGTCTCATGAATGAGTTTTGGACCGGTGAGTTATGCATCTCCAACCTCGGCCCAACAAGCAGGTGATCGAAATTTCCGACCATAAAGTGCCTCGAATGGGGCAGCCTTAATACTAGCATGATAGCTATTGTTGTATGATTAACTTTCTGATCAATGGCAAGTGTCTTTACCCAACCATTCCTAAAGATCTATCACGCAAGCGCGTAATCATGTCTTCAAGATTATGAATGTTCTTTCAGCTTTTCCGCATCATCTCCCAGATGGTATCCGTACCATTCCAACCGAGTACCCATAATCCTTCTGAAATGAACCTCCAAAAATTTGAACGCAAACCTAGGGTTGTGGAGTCACAAATGATTGAGACTGGTATCCCATGTCTCGTGACTACTTCCTTCAAGTACAACCTTGCTAGTTTTTCTATAGGGTCGGTTTCCCTCATTGGTAAAAAGTGTGCAGACTTGGTGAGTCGGTCTACAATTACCCATATGGTATCATTTCCACTTTTGGTCTTTGGGAGCCTTGGTGACAAAATCCATGTGATATTTGTCCCACATATCCATTGAGGCATCTTGGTTGTACCACACCTATAGTAAATGATTTGGATATAATTTATGGGGGGTTTTATAAAATATGGTTTTTGGTGTTCAGAATGAGTCGGATAATTAAACAGATGCCTTGACTCTTAAACACGTCAAACACTTGGCTTAACATAGTGGCATGTCAGCTTTCATGTTAGTGCCACCAATAGAGTTGCTTCAGGTCTTGGTACATTTTATCAAAACCCGGATGAACGGAATATTTTGACTTGTGAGACTCATGCATAATTAGAGTCCTTAGGTCACCATAGCATGGCAACCAACTCCTGTTATTAAAACACAGTGTTCCGTCCGCACGCGGTTCTAATTTCTCCTTCCTAGGCTTTTCTGGGTCCTTCGAATTTTCAATCAGCATACCTCCCACATCTTCAGACTTGAGGTTTTTCGGTTTTCTTGCCTCAGTCTGAGCCTCCAAAATCTGCTTGGGAAGATCCAAACCAATAGTCATGACTAAGGCTCGAACCCGCAGTGGCTCTCGTTCTTTCCTGCTCAAGGCGTCAGCTACGACATTCGCTTTCCCCGGGTGATAACGAATTTCACAATCGTAATCACTGAGCAATTCCAACCAACAGCGTTGTCTCATGTTCAATTCCTTCTGATCAAGGATGTGTTGTAAACTTTTGTGGTCGGTGAACACGGTACATTTCGTCCCGTACAGATAATGCCTCCAAATCTTCAGAGCGAACACTATTAGTCTAACTCTAAATCATGAGTTGATAAGTTCTTCTCAGGGGGGGGGGGGGGGGGGGGGGGTGGAGGGGGGTGAATTTTTATTTCCGTGATGCATAAGCAATCACCTTTTCTCTTTGCATTAGTACAGCGCCCAACCCTTTGATCGAATCATCACAGTAAACGATAAAGTCTTCGCTTCCTTTAGGTAAAGCCAGAATTGGTGCACTACACAACTTCTGCTTTATCAATTGAAAAGCCGCTTCTGCTTTGTCACCCCAATCAAACTTGACCTTCTTTTGAGTAATCTTGGTCATTGGCTTGGCGATCTTTGAGAATCCTTCAATGAATCTTTGGTAGTAACCGACAAGGCCTAAAAATTGATGAATATCCATTACAATTTTAGGAGATTCCCAATCTTTAACATATTCAATCTTGGCGGGATCCACGTGGATACCCTGACTGTTAATCACGTGACCAAGGAACTATACTTTAGGAATCCAAAATTCACATTTAGAGAATTTGGCATACAACTGCTCCTTCTTTAGCAACTCCAAGATTAACTTGAGATGTTCTTCGTGCTCTTGCTTTTCCCTTAAGTATATCAGAATATCATCAATAAATACAATCACGAATTTATCCAAATATGGTTTGCACACCCGGTTCATGAGATCCATAAATACAGCAGGTGCGTTAGTCAAACCAAATGGCATAACCTGAAATTCATAATGTCCATATCGAGTTCTGAATGTGGTCTTTGTAATATCTTCTTCACGAACCCTTAGTTGATGATAACCCGATCTCAGGTCGATCTTCGAGTAGACACTTGAACCTTGTAGTTGATCGAACAAATCATCAATCTTTGGAAGCGGGTAACGGTTCTTCACCGTCAGCTTATTCAATTCCAGGTAATCAATGCACACCCGAAATGATCCATCCTTTTTCTTGAAAAACAAGAAAAGGTGCTCGTGCCACAAGTGCAGCACTAGGCATCAAATTGATTTGAAATTCCACTTGGCGGGTTGGTGGAATACCCGGCAAGTCCTCGGGAAATACCTCAAGAAAATCTTGGACTATTGGTACGTCTTCAAGTCGCTTCTCCTTCGACTTGTCTTCCGCATTTTTCGTGGTAACATGTGCTAAAAAGATAGGACATCCCTTCAGCAAATACTTTTGTATTTTAGTGCACGAGATGATATTTAATCAGGACTCGTGTCTGTTATTGTTTCCATCACCATGAAAAATTAAAATTTCATCCCCAAAGGGAACAAGAACGAGTTTCTCATCGCAAAGGATCACGGCATGATATTTAGATAACCAGTCCATACCGATAATGACGTCAAAACTACCCATCTCTACAGGCATTAAGTCGATGTTGAATGGGTGAATTAGAAAATTTAAAGTGCAACCTCGTATAAGTGTATTAACCCAAATTATTCTACCGTCAGCTAACTCGACATCACAACCATGGTCTAGAGTAGTTGGGATGATATCAATCAAAGAACTAAATGCAGTAGATACAAAACTTCTATCGGCACCAGTTTCAAATAAAATCGAAGCATAACGGTTATTTATGAGGAACGTACCCGTGACAACATTAGAGTTCGAGTTTGTTCTAGTAGAGCCCACGGCATAAGCTTTTGCTACAGCATTCCCATTCCCATCCCGATTTCCTTGATTTCCATTCTTTAGCTTTGGGCAGTCACTCATGAAGTGACCTTGAACTCCACGGTCAAAGTAAGTGATCCCTCTTGGATTTGCCTCTTGGGCTCTCTGGTTGTTGTTGTTGTTGTTGTTGTTGTTAGTAGCAACAGGTCGACCTTTTACAGTCACGGGTCGAGTGGCCAATCTTTTTGCAGTTAGTGCACTTTTAAGCACATGGCCCTTCGTGGTGATAATTCACTTGGTACATAGAGGTTTGGTTCCTCCATAAGGCTTCTTATCTCTGGTCCCAGCAGGGTAAGCCCGCGCCACGTTATTCCTTTTGAATGACTGCTGCTGGTTTTGGTTGTTTCTTGAAGTATCTTCAAATTTCCTCTTATTCTCTACTTGACGTTCAACCGCAATGAGCATCTTTTTATCCATCATTTCAATAGCAAATTCAATTGCCTCTTGCATTGATTGAGGCTTCGATGCCGAAACACTGCCATGAATCATGGCGGGAAGGCCACCGACGTATCTTTCCACTTTAGCTGATTCCTCGGGGAACATCCTATCACACATCAGTGCCAACTCCTGGAATCGTTGGTTGTAAGTCAACAAATCGGTACCTCTTACCCTTAAGTTCCAATACTTAGATTCCAGCTTTTTGATCTCGCCCCTGGGGCAATAATTTTCTGTTATCATCCTTTTCAAAGCCGTCCATGGCATTGTATATGCAACATCCTGTCCGACAGCCCTTACGTGGGAGTTCCACCACATCAGGGCACTTCCTTGAAGAGTACAAGATGCATACGTAACCTGACTTGTGATAGCACAGTTTCTGATAAGGAAAACAGACTCCATTTTTTCCACCCATTGGGTCAGGCCAACGACTCCTTCAGTGCCTTTGAAATTTATAGGCTGACACTTCAAGAAATCAGTGTAAGTGCATTCTCGTTGAGTAGGCACTTGCCTTCTTCCGTCGGTTCCTGAACCATGGCTGTTATTGCCATCTCTGCTCCTGCTTGCATTACGTTATGCTAATGCAGCAGCAACGCCTCGATCAATTAGAGCCTGAAGTTGAGCATCAGTGACAGTTGTAGTAGGAGTGGTTGTAGCGGCGGGTGTTGCCCTTGTGGTTCTTCTTTTTGGTGGCATTTTCTTCAAAAATCACAAGAATTAGAATACACGTCAGATTTCATACAATCATAAACGCAACATGACATATGCATAAAAAAATAAAATGAGATCACAACCCACAGTGAAATATACAACTGAAGTGAAATCAACAATGACATAAATAAATCAACATCCATACATAACAACATCGATAATCATACATGATAGTTTTGATTACAACATGATCAGTACAATGAGATACAAAATGGAAAATATGGTCCTAAGGCAATGCTAGCTGAGGATCACCCATAATACTTAACATGCCATACAATGATAGCTAAAAAGATAAAACAAAAGTCCCTACAGCCTACTAGCTGGGAGTAACCCATAAAACTTAATAGGCTATATAGGATAGCTACAAATGATATATGACTAACAGCTGCTGCCAGCCTCAGCTGGCCCATCCTGGGGCTCTAGATCTCTAGCCTCTAGTGTCTCGATACGTCCAAGTGTTGCGGTCAACTGAGTCTAAAGTGATGTGGTCTGAGCAATCAATGTGGTAACCTATGCCTCCAGTGTCCTAACATGTGCCTCTATGGCTGCACTCCTCTCCTCATAGTTGTGTGTCGATGATATGGCATATCCCTGAATAATGTGTTGCCTCGAGCTCTCAGAAATGCCCGGTCATCATGTGCCTCCTCGAATTGCACCTGAAACTCCACAGTCCTCTGCCTAATAGTAGTATCAAGCTCTGTCACTCTCTGGTCGACCCCTTCTAAGGTGGTCGGTGCTACCTCCATCATGGCCTTAACAATCTCATCCCAAGTGTCGGCCTCCGGAGTAGGCCCTGGCTGTCTCGCAGCACCAGCTGCTGAACTCTCCCTGATCTCGAGTCCGGGAGCGGGAGTAGCAAAGCAAGCTCTTTTCTGAGGCGGCATCTCAGCCTCGGGAATATCAGTCCTATGAGAAGTAGATGGTAGTAATAAGGGTGGTGATACAACTGCAGCTCTCATCCGAATCCTAGCTACCCTATAGCCCAATGATGCTCCTGCATCAGTAGGGCTAGTAGTGAGTGGTGATGGTAGAGGTAATGGTGGAGATGCTACATGTAGTGGTGGTGTAGGTGCGGCAGCATGCTCAGCAATGCGTGCCTCCATAGATGGTGACATAGGTGGCTCAAGTCTGACAGTCTTCCATGCCCTACGGATACGTGTCTGGGAAAATGGGACCCTAATCTGAGGTGATCTAGGTGTAGGTGCAGACTCATCAGTCTCGAATGCCTCTGTATCCCCAGCTGAGGGAACAGGGTCAACAACAAGTATAGCTGAAGAGTCGGCCGGAGCTAGGTGCTCCTCCTCCTCCTCGTCATCACCCTCATCCTTAGAGGGCTCCTCCCTCATCATCAATATCATCATCATCATCATCATCGAAGGGCTCATCATCCCCATCCTCTCCATCAGCAGGATAGTCAGCATGATCCTCTTCGGGGTCCTCTTCTGGATCCTCATCCTGGTCGGAGTCCGCCACATAGCCTGGTGATAAGGCGGTAGGTGAGGCATCAGTAGGTAGAGGCTGGTCCTCCAAGGGTGCCTCAGCATCGGATGGTACTAGGTACTCAGGGTACTCCGGCTCGGGTACGTATGGTACCTCGACAGGTGAAGGTGGGTGCTTAGGACCGGGCACGTAGTTAGGAGACGGTGGGTGCTCAGGTTCGGGCACATAGTCAGGAGACGGTGGGGCTACCAGCTGCATGGGAAGTCCATCGTATCCATATACGATGACTCATGGAGGGCCTCCATCAGACGGCTCCTCATCAGCTCCCCAAAAGACTCTCCCTAGCTCAGAATCCATGTAAACAGACGTGTAGGTCACCGCGGATGATGCAGAAGACATGTCTGCAAAAACAATAAAATAAACTTATATAAGTATATTATATGAGGCCAGCATAGTATGTACGTAGTATAATAAAATAAACATGTGTATAGATCATGAAAGCGTCTAGTCTAACCAACTAATGCAACTTAATAGTATATGCATGTCCCGTGAAAAACTTTTGTATGATGCAATGTTTGAAAATGGTTATAGTCCAAGTAAAAACATTTAACCTGGTTCTCTATAACCTTGGCTCTGGATACAAATCTGTAACACCCTCAAAATGGGTCGCAGCGGAATAAGGGTCAAAGAGTGTTACTTCATAGATCAACAGCACAAGATATGAGAACGACCTCTATATGAGTCGTTTAAAAATGATACATTGGATTAAATAAACTTGTTCGATACAAAAGCCCGAAGCTTAAATTGTTCACCCATAAAAAAAATAAAGATTTTAGTACATAACAAATACTCCAAAATGTAATGCATTTAAATCTCCATTCAATATGATTCCCAAAATGTTGACCCCCAATGTATCCTTGTTCTTGTACCTTATTGACCTGAGAAAAACATGCTTTAAAACGTCAACATAAAGTTGGTGAATTCACAGGTTTAGTAAAATGGGTAAAACACCATACGAGCTTCTGCACAACAAACCTCCCGACCTATCGTATCTTCATGTGTTTGGTGCACTCTGCTACCCAACGAATGATAGCGAGAACTTGGGCAAGTTACAACCGAAGGCCGATATAGGTATTTTCATTGGCTATGCACCCACGAAGAAAGCATTCCGGATTTACAACAGACGTACCAGACGAATAATTGAAACCATTCATGTTGACTTTGATGAGCTGACTGCGATGGCTTCTGAACACAGCAGTTCAGGACCCGCACTTCATGAAATGACTCCTGCAACAATCAGTTCAGGACTCGTGCCAAACCCTCATCCTTCAACACCGTTTGTACCACCTTCGCGAACTGACTGGGATATGCTGTTTCAACCGTTGTTCGATGAATTTCTCAATCCTTCACCTAGTGTTGATCATCCAGCTCCTGAAGTTGTTGCTCCAATTAATGAAGTAATTGCTCCAGTTCTTGCTGACTCAACCGGTTCACCTTCATCAACTACAGTTGACCAAGATGCACCATCTCCAAGTAATTCTCAAACAACACCCAAAACCGAACCTCCCGTCATTCCGAACGATGTTGAAGAAGATAATCATGATATTGAAGTTGCACATATGGGTAATGATCCGTATTTTGGTGTTCCAATTCTAGAAATCCCCTCTGATCAATCTTCATCATCGGATTCTATTCATACAATTGTGCACCCTGATCACCAAATTTCTGAACACAATAGCAAATGGACTAAGGATCATCCACTTGAAAACATAATCAGTGAACTCGCTAGACCAGTTTCCACTCGGCTGCAATTACATGAGCAAGCTCTTTTCTGTTACTACGATGCTTTCCTCACTGCTGTTGAACCCAAGACGTATAAAGATGCTTTGACTCAAGCCTGTTGGATTGAAGCAATGCAAGAAGAACTTAATGAGTTCGAACGACTTGAAGTATGGGAGCTCGTACCCCGACCAGACAAAGTTATGGTGATTACTTTGAAGTGGATCTACAAAGTGAAACTAGACGAACTGGGAGGAATTTTGAAGAACAAAGCTCGATTAGTAGCCCGTGGTTACCGTCAAGAGGAGGGAATCGATTTTGAAGAGTCTTTTGCTCCGGTTGCGAGATTAGAGGCTATAAGGATTTTTCTCGCGTTTGCTGCTCATATGAACATGGTCGTATACCAAATGGATGTGAAGACTGCGTTTCTGAATGGTAATCTGCGGGAAGAGGTTTATGTTAGCCAGCCGGATGGGTT
Source organism: Tanacetum coccineum (assembly GCA_026074375.1). Classification (NCBI taxonomy): domain Eukaryota; kingdom Viridiplantae; phylum Streptophyta; class Magnoliopsida; order Asterales; family Asteraceae; genus Tanacetum; species Tanacetum coccineum. Next base: position 9,874 of record BQNB010022647.1, on the reverse strand, counting down.
CGTGGATAAAGATAACCCCAATCACGTGTATAAGCTAAAGAAAGCTCTTTATGGGTTGAAACAAGCTCCACGCGCGTGGTATGATATGTTGTCTTCGTTCTTGATATCCCAAGACTTCTCCAAAGGCTCAGTGGATCCTACATTGTTCATCCGCAGAGACGGCAAGGAATTACTTCTGGTACAAATTTATGTCGATGATATTATCTTTGCTGCATCTACACCTGAACTTTGTGATCTATTTTCTAAAATCATGTGTTCAAAATTTAAGATGTCAATGATGGGCAAAATCTCATTTTTCTTAGGATTACAGATTTCTCAAAGTCCCAGAGGCATCTTTATTAACCAGTCAAAATATGCCCTTGAATCTTTAAAGAAATACGGTTTTGACTCTTGTGACCCAGTGGATACTCCAATGGTGGAGAAATCCAAACTGGATGAGGATAAAGAAGGGAAAGCCGTAGATCCGTCACACTATCGTGGTATGATTGGCACCCTCCTTTATCTTACAGCCAGTAGACCTGACCTACAATTTGCTATATGCATGTGTGCCCGGTATCAGGCTCGGCCTACCGAAAAGCACTTAAATGCGGTAAAAAGGATCTTTCGGTATCTAAAAGGAACCGTACATCGGGGTCTATGGTATCCGAAGGATTCTTCGATTGCTCTAACAGCATTTGCAGATGCGGATCATGCTGGTTGTCAAGATACACGCCGTAGCACTTCTGGTAGTATGCAACTTTTGGGTGATAGACTTGTTAGCTGGTCGTCTAAAAGGCAGAAAAGCGCTGCGATATCCAGTACGGAAGCTGAATATATTGCTTTGTCCGGCTGTTGTGCTCAAATCCTTTGGATGAGATCACAGCTTACCGACTATGGCTTTGGATTCAATAAAATTCCAATGTACTGTGATAACAAAAGCGCTATTGCCTTATGCTGCAACAACGTTCAACATTCCAGATCCAAGCATATAGACATCAGATTTCACTTTATCAAGGAGCATGTTGAGAATGGGGTGATCGAACTTTACTTTGTCAATACGGAGTATCAACTGGCAGACATCTTCACTAAAGCTCTTGGCCGAAATAGAATTGAATTTCTGATCAACAAGCTGGGAATGCGAAGTTTTACGCCGGAGACTCTGAAACAATTGGCAGATGAAGTTGATGAATAGTAGTGGTACCTATTCAAATATCCTGTATCATATGTATATATTTTAAAACCATAAAAACCAAAAAGATTTTTCATTTTTCAAAATTTTTATAAAAACAAAATACAAAAATATAAAATTTTAAAAACCAAAGAAAAAATTAAAAAATGAGAAAATATAAAAAGAGGTAATAATGGCATGTCTTCTGAAAATCAATAACATTTACGGTCTTAGAAATGTCATTCAATAATGATACGAGGCTGTAAATGAAGTTCGAGCAGAAATTCAAATGTTCTCAAAACATGCTAAATGGCTTGCTATTATTTCAGATAGCATCCCGGTTATCATCTTAAAGGAAAGTATTCCGTCAAAAAGTAAACTTGACCTCTCAACGGGAATTTATTCTCGGGCATGGTCTACTTTATGACCATGCAAAGGCTTGTGATTACTTTGCATCATAACCCGTGCTTTCTATGTTTCCATAAGTGTACGTGTCAGTGCGCTTATGTGTCAAAATAAGAGAAATCTTATTTTTATTGGTAAAAAGTTGTCTTCATAATGAATCAGTGTTTTTAGTAATCACAAAAAGATTTTTCAAAGACAATTCGACCACTCAAACAATGACAACAACTCTTTAAATAGAAAACGGGTCATTATTTGAGGGGGAGAAATCGTCATCAAATAATCTTTTAAAACGGTCTTTTAAAATAAGTCACGAAATTAACGGATAAAGTTTTATATAATGACGGATCATAATTTAAGGGGAGTTAATGGATTTTAACTACACAAGCTTTAGATGTCATGTGTTTAAAACTTTATGGACTTATTTGCAATTTGAGACTTAGTGAATTCAGGCTTTAAACTACAGACGATCAATATTGCCAACACCTCATAGTTTGTAAAAGACTTAGGAATGCTTGGAAATACTTTCATAGTTTTAAATGCCTTGAAGTTGATTCTCACGGAATAGATTTAAGCTTATTAATTCTTCGAACACGATCTCAAGTATATGTGCGTACAAGGTTTTGCTGATTCCGAGGTATCGAAACCAGCAAGGGGGAAGGAGTAGATACACTAGAACGTACAACAAGTACACGTGATAGAGTCCATAGCCTTCTTTGATTTTAGGCCATTCCGGGAAGACGAATGTCATAACCGCAGAGAAAATCAGTGTTTTAACTTGTTACTTTCGGGTGCACTATTTCAATCACATGGTGGAAGAGACATCTCGTCATTAGTCTGTATGCATCATTTGGGTCCCCAGGGGGAAGTGTTTGGGGTATAATTATTTAAAACGTGAGAAGAATTCTGTCTGATTCATTTAATGTTTTACCCAACCGATCAATCTCTAAGCTAATTCTTAAAAGAAGTAGAAATATTTGATAGAAGAGGTACACATAAGTATGATGTTTCCTTAAGTTAGTCAGTATTCTGCAGAAAGAAATGAGTACATTTAGGACTTAATTGACTTAGGTGTTTCCATTTCGACTACTTAGAGGGAATAATTGTGATATCCGGGACTTAGTTGACTTTGGTGTTACAATTTATATCATCGCTATCCTGAAGAGAGAAATGCGCTCATCCGGGACTTAATTGTCTTTGGTGTTGCGGTATCAAATTCTTGAAAGGGTTTATTGTGTACTTCGGATATCTGGGCTTTATACATTAAGACTGCTTGATGCGGCTTGCAAGAAAGTTCTGAATCTACTCAAGAAAGGATTGCTGGTTTAGGGGGAAGCTAAGACAACATCAACACCGACATCACCAACCACACAAGCTCAAGTTACATATGTATCTGAATCTGTTTCATACTCAAAGTTTGAAGCAAAGACTTTCGTAACTTGGAAAGAAAGTTGAAGCAATGTCGAAGAGTGCTTGGACAGAGAAAGATCAGATTGACAACTTCTTGAAAGAAAGAAGGTTAATGAGGAGCTTAGAAAAGTTAGTTGGTGGGAGATTGTACGAAGGAGACCTACGGCTGCCGCGCGACACAAAGAACCAAATATTCCTATCAATATGTTCTCAATCATTCATGTTAAACCCTCGTACATAAAAATCTTGTGAAATATATATAGTGAGACTTAAAGGTGCTTCTAAAAGAGTACTCGAGTACAAAACTTTTCAGAAATTCTTACAAATACAAAATTTTCAAATTAGTGTACTTAGCACTGTCTTATAATTCCCTCAATATTGAGGAGGGGGGGGGCATTAAAAATGGTTCCGATAGTTTTATTGTGTCATACATTTGACCTCAACGTTTAATCAATTGATATCCAAAATATCAAAAGGATTAACATTTTGATAAAGGAGGATAAAATATGATTAAACTGGACTTAAATTTATTGGATTGTGATCATATAAACTTGACTCAAGGTTACTCTACACTTAGCATGTACTACTTTATGATTCACATGTTAAGGGGGAGCTTTTAGTGATAATGAAAAAACTCTCAAAGTGTAAATCTTTTCGATATTTATATCAAACACTTTTATTGAATTTTCAATGATTAGGAAGAGATTTTTGAATGGAGATACCCAAAAAGCACACCTGCCATGTTCTTAAATTTATGGAATTTAAGGTGGTTAGGCATAGGGGAATTCAAATCCCAAGAGCATGCCATGACGCCGAGAGAATCTACCCAGGGATATCCACTAGTTAGTATATGAAGTCCTAGGTATAGATACAAAAGGAGAAAAAGAGAAGAACATAAGACGAATAAGTGCAGACTGAGATGGAGCTAACACTGGATCACACCCTAACAAGGTGTTAGTTATGAGAAGTATCGGTAAGACATTGAAGGGGTTGAAGAATGAAAAAGAAAATGTAAGGGATAAAGGGGTGTAAAGAAAGAAATCACTACTCATACACTTAGGCAGAAACCTGGGTCAATACATAAACTGTCCGAACACGAAGAAGTTGTCTGACATTGAAGACTGTCATGTACCCAGTGACGCATGCACAACCCTCCCTCGCTCTCAAGGGTCTCTCAAAAGACTCTTAGTTTTCATTTCTCATAGAGATGTATACGATTTCTATCTGACATGTTCTCACTCCCGAGTTAGTTAATATTGAAAAGGTGGCAGTCATGCTCCAGTCTCCGATGCGACAAAAATCAAAGTGCACCATTGAGTCTAGAGCCAAAACGATCATCCAAAATCTCATTAGGACACTTTTCAAAAATCTGCTTCTAAGGTCACACAATGTGTAATTACAAGATATGATATTAAGTATCCTACGCATTAGTCCTTGTGATTTTTGCCAGAAATCAGCGTGTAATTCAGTCACAATGAGATGTCAATCCTGCCTGATCCAGCCTCACACAAGCTCATTGGTAGGTAACTTGTGCGTTCTTAAGAATCAAACCTTGTGACAACTGGAAAAGAATCGATTGTGCACTCTATAAGAATACCAACTGATCCAGGAAAAGGACCAAACGGTTGTGTAATGATTTTTATTTGAAACTAGATTAACACTCTCGCTCAGTACCCAAAAACACTTTTCAAGTGATACCCGATTGATTTTTTCAAGTCAATTGTTCTATTATTCATCGTTGAGGATAGAAATCGCTGGTTTCACTCTTATCGTGTTGTCTGTTTTGATAACTTTCTGGTTAATTGATAACATGCTGAGTTTGATAAATCTAATACACATGTTGTTGGGAAAGATTCTATACATCACTGGAAATCCTGTCAAGGAATTTCTTCTAACAGTTGAATCTAGCCCTGATCACAGGTTGAATCCTCAAACTTTGAGTTCTCATGTTACTCCAACCTAACACGGACGAATCTGACAAAGCCATATTCGTACTCCCTTCTTTAATGCTAACTATTGTTGGTTGTTGGAGGGGGGGGTTTTGTATATATAAAAGGGGGGGGGGGGGGGGGGGGTGGGGGGGGTGGGGGGGGGGGGGGGTGGGGGGGAAGGTGGTGTTTTTGGGTATGGGGGGGGGGGGGGGGGTTTTATGTGGTTTTTTGTTTTATTTTTAGGTTCGGTTTGGGGGGGGTATGGGTAAGGGGAAAGAAGGATAAAATTGTGAATATAATATGGATATGTAAAGTGAGTATTAATATTTTATGATGGATAATAGAAAGATATGTGTATATAGAGAGAATAGTTTTAAGTAGTAGGTTATGGTTGTTAGTTGAGGTTAAGATTTGTTGTGGAATTGTTGGGTAAGGAAAGATGTTTAAGTTTTTAAGTAGTTAGAGTAGGAAAAGGTTAAAGTGAAAGAGGCTGAATATTGAGATAATTGTTTGAGTTTTAAGTAAAATATAATGATAGGTATAGATGTATGGTAAGAAGTAAAAAGTTTAAAAAAAAGATGGAATTGATGGAAATAGAGAAGTGATTAAGCTTGGTTGATGATAATCAAGTAGGCTCAAGATCACAGTCATTAATACAAAATAAAGATAAAGGTACAATATCAAGCATAAAGTCAATATCACTAAAGCATTTTAAAATGAACAAGAAAAAGAAAGAAGTTTGCGAAGCAAAAAGAATGAAGAGACTTCATAATATGATGTTAAGTTTTTTTAACAGGAAGTGACCTATCTTAGGGAATTGTTATGATTAAAAATTTAAAAGAATGACTGATCACGTCAATGATATCGGAAGATAGCTCGTACTAGTAAATTGAGATCTTACATAGGAAATAGTAATAGGTACGGGAAAGCCCTGTAACCAAGGCCCATGTCCACCTCATGGTAAGTTATAAATACCCTCTCTACACTTGAAGAGGGTGTTGGGTTCTCTGTGTAATTTTTCACAATATTTCTTTCAACTTCTTATTTTTCCTTTACTTTCTCTCTCTCTCCAACGTCATCTCATCGTCTAGGTTAATCTTTTGTGTGAAATGAGTTTTCTTCAAGATCTATTCATAACATCCGCGCTCGCTAACTAGCAATTGACAGTTCTATGATATGAGGTAATAGTGGTTTTACTACTTAGGGCCAACTCGTACCTTTGTTTAAAAGAGTACTTGACGCGTCCAAACGTGACAACTCAATGCAGTGTTTCTCACACCCCAAAGTGTAAAATTAATATAATTGAATAAAAGTGGGGCTATAACTCACGGATGGAATGGTTTGTTGATTATCTAATCAAATAAGTAAATCGTCTCGGGGCAACCCTAGAAAGTGCAAAAAAAAAAAATACAAGTGAAATGAAAAAAATAAAAAAAAAAGAAAAAAAAAAAAAATAAAATGCAAAAAGAATGAAAAGAAAAAAGAGAAAAGAATGCAAACTAATTATATTGTAGCGTAATGAGTATAATGTAATTGTATGTAAATAAAACATCACATGTTATATAGGTTACACCACACCTAATAGTTTTTGATTAAATTGCAAAAGTTGAATTAATAATTTAAAGTGTACTTTGTCAAATAAAAGTAAGTACATTTAGATCCATAAAGAAATATTGCAAATGTATTATTTAAAATATGATTTAATCTGTTTATTATCTATTTATATAGTTGATTTGATTATTTTATAAAATAATGTGAAAAATAAAAATAGTGCGCGCGGTTTTAAAACCTTATATCTTCATCGTTTTAACTTCGTTTTATACGTTTCTTGCGTCCACGACTTTGTATTAAGAAAATCTATTCAAAATATTATATTATAAAGAATTAACCCTCTGATAACAGTAACATTACTGTTCATAAGACACAGTTTAAAAACCATTTTTATGAAATTAATTATATATAAACATTTAAAATACTTAACATGTTCATTTAATTTTTTCGTTTATTCTACCGAGTTTCTTACGTCCTTAAGGAGATTTATGAAAAGTAATATATTTATAAAATATTTAATTTTATATATCAGATCTGTAACAGTAGGCATTTGTATAAACAGATCTGAACCAGTAGGTATTTGTATAAAATAACTTTTATAAAATCACTTTTATCCATTTAATTATTGTAACCTTAAAAATGTCATATCTCCTTCGTTATTGCTCGGTTTTTCAAGTTTCTTATATGCTTACGATCCTTGTGATAAGTACTAATTGAATAAAATATAAAATCCATACTTTATTAAACGAATTCTAACAGTAGGTATATAAAATTAATTAGGGTTCTTTTATTTAGAAACTTTGCACTATTCTTTCACCAAGTGTTATACCCTATTTCTCACATATATTAAGTCTTATAATGTCCACAATACTTGTCCAAATGAAATCCATGTCCTCGGGATATTTTTATACATAAACTTGTAATTAACTTTCAATGCAAAATAATTTACAAACTAAACTCATAAATCAACAAGTACTTATATTAAGTGTGTACTTCCATTTCATGTATTATTTCATCATAATACTTATAAAATTCAAACCTACATATGTCTTGTAATATCTCAAAAGTCATAAAAATACATCTAGGTGGTGATTAACTTATATAACAAGCATGTACACATAAGATAATGAATGAATAGAAATGAAATACTTTAAATGGACCTTATAGGAGATGAGGAGAATGATGAACACAATATAAAAACCCTAACAAGGCTTCCAAATCCAAAACCCTAATCAAGAAAACCCTAAATATGTTTTCTTGATTAATCCTTGTTAAACCCAAATCCAAGCTTGTAATAACCTTGAGTAACCTTAGATGATCTTAGAATGAACACTAGAATACTTGGAATGCTTTATAAAATCAAAGAATATGAAACCCTAATGGGAAATGTTTGGCCGTGGGTTTTGGTTGAATGTGGAGAGAGTTTTTGTGTTTAAGTTAATTGTTGGAGTATGTAAATGAGCTAGGTACCTTGGACTTTCTATTTATAGCATGATTGAAACCTTAAACTACCTAAAAGGAAACCATGGGAGCTTAGTGGTTTAAGTACATGGTGTAAGAGCTCTCCTCCTCCCTAGGAGGAGGCCACGGCTCAAAATGGGTCTAGGGTACAAGTGATGTGCCAATTTATGGATACATGGTACTTCTTGTAAGGTTTATGAGTTGTAAAGTATAACTTAGTGGGTTTTAAGGATTCATTTCATGTACATACATGCTGTATCTGCTTTTCTTTGTTTATAAGTAGAAAAGGAATTAATTTTTATGTATTGGGTATAAAAGTGGGTATTGGTTTGAGTATAGATAGGTATAGGTGCTTCCGGGTATGCCCGAATGTATTTTATTGCGAAACGTAAACGTTTTACGTAACCAATAAAAATAAAATATGAAAAGTTAATAATTATGCTCTTAATAATTATATAACACTTGATTGACGTAAACTTTTACTTGTTTGGTGTCCGTTTACGTTGAATGATGATTTTTAGTTTACGCGATTTAACTATAAGATAATAATTAAAAGCGAACGCGTAAAACCCTAAAAATAAATAATGAAAATAATTGAGTCGGGAAATGACTTGAAAATGTGAAATGTTACAATGCAGCTAATCTGATTATAGGAAACTAATTATGTGACTTTATGTAGTCCAAATGTCCAACATTAAGAATCAGTTTCATAGTACCCGGGCAGTAGAAACTAGTAATTATTTGCCACTTGAAAATGCAATGTCGAAATATTTAGTCTCAAAACACAATGCCAAACACCACCTTGGACTAACAATGACAGAATTTTCAACTAGTTTTGTCCCTCATGTGCATGGCTAATGTCAAATGTGATTAAGGTGTTACATGTGATTATCAGATTATGAAAACTAGTACGCGTTTGGTGTTTAATTTAAACTTTGAAGCCATTTTGCAAACTTTGCTTATTTGAGCATTTCACGTAGATGACCTCCAAAAGATTAGATAACTAGATGAGCTTATGATTAGTTAAAACTTGCAATTTGGTAAGTAATCAAATTAAAGTTTACTATGCCCAAACACTCTAAACGAATATATGTGACCTAATACATAGTACATCCCATTTGGACCAACAATGACAGCATTCCAACTAGTACCACAATAAGTAATTCATTTATGTTTGCCCGTGTTAGAGTTCAATTTTCTTCCTTTTTGGTTTCCATATAATACATGAAATGACCAAATAACTCATAAAAATACAGGTAAATTTCAAAGTGGGGACAACATAAAACCATTAGATACCGAAAGTGTAGCTTGCGTTGTAGAATACTCCAAAGTTAAATCTTTGAAGGATTAAACACAAAAAGTGCAAGGTTACTCTCTAATTTACAGTCAGCTTTACCTGTATGTAGACCTTCAAAACTACACTTCCGATATTATCCACCATGTTCAGCTTAAAGGTTAGATTTGAAAAAATAACTTAACATTAAATTTTTTCCATATAAAGTCCTTCACGATATACTAAATTTTGAAGTATGAATATTGTAGGGTTGTCACCGGATACTATTTATTATTATCGATGTGGTGATCCTTCAATTAAAGCAATGAGTGATGTTTTTACATTCAAGGCTATGCCTATATCTGGTCCTAAAAGCTACCCAAAAATAGGAATCGTGGGTGATCTTGGTCTTGTTATCAATGGTGAATCACTTGATCAAGAACCAACCTGATCTTGTGCTACTTGTCAAAGATGCAACTTATGCTAACTTGTATCTAACAAACGGCACTGGTTCGGATTGTTATTCTTGTTCGTTTGATAATACTCCTATTCATGAGACCTATCAACCACGTTGGGATTATTAGGGAAGGTAAAAGTTTGAATCTTTATCATATCATTCTGTAAGGGGGTGTTTGGGTATGCATTTTGAACAACACTTTCATTTCACAATACACATCCAAACACCTCCCAAGTCATATG
>BQNB010022646.1:0-62762 GCA_026074375.1 Tanacetum coccineum | reverse complement strand
AAGATTTAGAAAAGAAAAACTTACAATTATGATTGTAGATATCTTGAAATGTATGGATCTATCTTAATTATAGCTTGAAATGATGTTGGCGGGAATGCTCAATCTTGGGTGATATGAGAGGTAGGTGTTGGTGTATTATTGGAGAAGAAGGAAAGTGGTCCAACAATTTAAAAATAGGGTATCATGTTGACTCACGGATCCACCTAAATAACATACGGATCTCCATATGGTAGATCCGTGGTCCGCAGGTCTCCAAAAATACTGACAGAGTTGATTTTTAAGCGAATTGAGATGTGGTGTTGTGTTTTTAGCAATCGGAGTGTGTTATACTTACTATTAGGAGTATGTTATATAATTTTCAGAATCGACGTCCAAGTTTTGAGTGAACCGTGCAACTTGTCGTGAATTCCCGATGGAAATTCAACGTAGTCGATCCTACTAGGAGTGTGTTATTTTTTAGCATAAGTTTGACCATTACTAATAACACAATTATTTATGAACATTTAGACTTAACAAAACATCATCAACACAAGTGTGAGTTGTCATTCGATGATTGTTCTTTTCGTCCTTTTTAATCGATTTCGTAATTTTCATGTATTGACCATACATGTAGATTTTAGAAAATATCTATGGTCATTTTATTGATATTTTCTTTATCTAGTAAAATTCTAATCTCGATTATGTTCACGATCGGAAGTTTTGTAATTGGAACTTGTAATGAGAATTAACATCTTTTGAATAATGATTAATTACTACATTAAATTTCCGTTTACAATTATTTTTGAGATGATGGAGAATCACTATCCATGATAAGTTCCATCATTCCTAATCCTAATCTTAAATAATTAAATACTTCACGTTTTAAAGGCTTAGTAAATATATCGGCTATATTATCTTCGGATGCAACTTTCTCGATAGAGATATTGCCCTTTTGGACGTTATCGCGTAGAAAGTGGTGACGGATTTCTATATGTTTAGTTCTAGAGTGTTGTACGGGGTTTTTACTTAAGTCGATAGCGCCTTTATTGTCGCACATAATCGGAACGTCGTCGAGGCGTATGCCGTAGTCGATGAGAGCTTGTTTCATCCATAGTGCTTGTTGACATGCCTTTCCGGCGGAGACGTATTCGGCTTCGGTCGTGGAGATAGCAAGGGCCGTTTGTTTCTTAGCGAACCAAGATGTTAAACAACATCCCATGAACGTACAAACGCCACTAGTGCTTTTGCGATCAACGTAATCGCCCGCGTGGTCGGAGTCGGCATAAACTACAATTTCTATTCCGGTTCCTTTTCGATACCTTAAACTAAATGTGACGTTTTCCTCTAACATACCTAAATAATACGCTTAATAGCTTCTAAGTGGGTAGTCTTAGGATTTCCTAGAAACGAGCACATAAGCAAACACTAAACATAATATCAGGCCTACTTGCACGATTAAAATAAACGTAAGTAACTACCATCATACCTTGATAAATTTAGAGCTATCCACGATTCAGCTTCATCGTCCTTATTGATCTTGGAGCTCCGTTGACATCGCGTCTTGGTTGGTTTGGACTTCCAACCTGACGTCTTTAAACATCTCCTTGATGTACTTAGATTGATTAAAAATATTTCGTCTTCCATTTGTTTTATTTGAAGACCCAAGAAGAAGTTCAACTCCCCCATCATACTCATCTCAAACTCGTCGTGCATGATTTTTGCAAAATCATCACACACATTTTGACTGTTCGCGAAAGCCAATAGAATTCGTCACAGTAATTTGAACAATGATACAGATCATTTTTAATTTCTAGTAAAAAGTGGTTATTGACCCTTTAAATCCCATTGAATACATCGTTTTTTTTTTTTTAAATCCCAAAAAAAAACTTTGCCTTTTTAGTCTGTCATACCAAGCCTTAGGAGCTTGCTTAAGACCATACAAAGCCTTTTTAAGTTTATAAACATAATTTGGCTTTTTAAAATCAATGAACCCTGGAGGTTGAGCAACGTAAACCTCTTCATTTATAAAACCGTTTAGAAAAGCACTTTTTACATCCATTTGGTATAATTTAAAATCATTTGCACAAGCAATAGCAAGAAGTATTCTAATTGACTCTAACCTAGCTACCGAAGCGTATGTTTCATCATAGTTTATACCTTCTTGTTGATTATATCCTTGTGCCACTAACCTAGCCTTGTTTCTAGATACTATACCATTTTAATCTAATTTATTTCTAAAGACCCATTTTGTTCTTATGAAGGATTGACTCATGGGTAGAGGGACTAAATCCCAAACATCATTAGCAACAAATTGAATTAGTTCTTCTTGCATAGCTACAACCTAACTTTTATCTTTAATGGCCTCTTACATCTTGGGTTCTAGGTGGACATAAAACAAAAGAATTTACTTGATTTTGGGCTTGAGATCTAAGGTTCTTTGATAAGATTTCTATGACTTATCTATGGATGACTACTTGGACACTAATGTTTAAGACCTTCGTCAACTTCTATCGACTCATGTTCTTCATTATTATTATTTACTACTTTAGTATTATTTCTAATAGCTTCTTCTTCACCAACATCATCATCAACCAATGGTGATAATTTTATAGGAGGAGGACTTTCATCAAATGTCACATTGAGTGATTCTTCGACTTTCATTATATGTTTATTTAACCACATATAAGCGTTAACTATTTTGAAAATATCCTAGAAAAATACAGTTCATGATGAACTTTTCGGGTCAAACTTAGTTAATAGTCTTTAGTATTTAAAAACGAACACTTGCTTCCAAATACTTTGAAGTATCCAAAGAGGGTTTTCCTATAAGACTGGAAGGGGTGGAGGTGTGCAGTGAGGGGGGGTTGGTGTGTCCTAGTGGAGTGGGTCGAATTAATATTATTTTTAGTATATAATGACTTATCAACGCATTGCCCAAAACTTTTGTGGATGGATTGTTCGTTAGCATAGTCCCTAGGGACATCTCTTGTAAGGTTCTATCTTACTTCTACTGAACCCCTAAATTTGATTGCGGAGTACGTGGAGCCGAGAAGTTATGAGTAATGCCTTGTGCATCTCAATAAGCTCCGAATTGTACTTCATTGTCAAATTCCCGACCATGATCCGTTCTAATGGCTATTATAAAACTACCTAGTTTGTTTTGAATTTCCTACTTAATAGTTTCCATATTTCTTCAAATAATGTATTCATTTTTGTTTTTTAGAAATCTATCCATTAGTAACCTGAATAATCATCTACTAATACTAAGGTGTATAAATTACCTCCATAGCTTTTAATTATCGACGGACCAAATAAGTCCATATGTAATAATTCTAAACATTTTTTATTAGAGACCATATTTTTAGCTTTATGACTTGCATGAGCTTGCTTCCCAATTTTGCAAGCATCACAAAAAATGTATATATCATATTTTTATTTTTTTTTTTTTTTTTTTATACGCTTAGATAAGTTTTTATCTAATTCTTTAGATGATAAAGATTGAATTAAACGCATATTTGCGTGACCAAGTCTTCTATGCCATAAGGTAGAATTATCCACTACCGTGGCGAGACATAATTTGTCTTGAGATTTATTTCCTAATTTCATTATGTATAAACTATTTTTCCTAATCCCATTTCTTGTGATTTCACCATCTTTAATTATTTCACTACATTCTTCCATAAATAAGACTCTACACTTATTGTCACAAATTTGACTGACACTAAGTTTATTAAATGCTAAGTTATCTACGTGTTCTACATTAGATATAGTAAGAGAGTCATTTGAGATCGTACCTTTACCTATGATCTTTCCTTTTAAGTTACTTCCAAAGACTACATTACCTCCATCGTATGCTTTGTAGGTTGAGAATAAACTTTTGTTACCGGTCATATGTTTGGAGCAACCGCTATCTTTGATCCATTCATCCAGTTCCAAGCATGTTCTCAAGCATACCTATTTCAACAGAACAAATTCAAGCGTTTGGTCCCCAATATCTCATGGGTCCAAAAATGTTAGTGTTGTACATCCCTTGCATTTGTTGCAATTGATTGGGATATTGAAATGGGATACAATTTCCTATATGTACAAAGCCTTGACTTTGATGGTTGTTCTAATTCACAGGATAGAGGTTTTGGTGAATTGGTTTTCGCATAAGTTTCTTCTAGTTGTGGGTGTGTTTGTATCTTGGTTGGAAAAGTTCTTTCTCTAGTGGAGGTGTTTTTGACCGTAGACCGAGTTTACATAACCACAAGACCGCTTTTAATTGATGGTTTTATGTAACGGTTTCTTTGACCCTCAATGCCCTATTATGTATTAGATTTTTTCCTATTAAAACAAAATCCGACCTCGAAGACAGGGTGACTAAAAACGTGTTTTCTGTCATTTTTTCACGCACATTGTGGCGACTCACGGATGCAGGTATGGTAGATCCGAGCGCCTGTTATGGGTGGATCCTCCGTTCATTTCCGCTGACAGCCCATACAAAACTTAAAGGTGTGGTTCCAGCTTGTGACGCTTTACTACTACAAAATCTCGACCTATTACAACTAATGACTTTGAATTAATTTACATTTCTCATTAGTGAATTAGCGCTTTTGTATAAATTTTACAAACTTAACTTGAGTTTCCTTAAGTCTAGCATTTTTTAATTTAAGTTCTAGATAAACTAATGCAGTATCAATTTCTATCTTCTCTTTAAGTTTCTTAATTTTCTCGTTCAATTCTAAAACTTCCTTTTCTAAAAGATCTCTTTTAGTTTTCAAAGTTTTGTTTTTGTTAATAATTTTTAAGCCAATTTCACACGAGATCAAGAGAATATGCGTTATCACTATAATAAGAAGAGTTAAGAGTTACCTCATTTAACGATTGAGCCATGAGACAAGTTTCACTTCATCGTTGGTTTCTCGTTAGACAGGACGGTTATTTTCGCTATCGCTCCAAGAATCTCCAATAAAGGCCTTTTAATCTTTGTTGCGAGGTGGTTTTGGACAATCGCCAATGAGATGATTTGGATCACCGCATCTAAAGCATTTCAGGTCACTCTTTTCTTTCTTTTCATCCCTTTGTCGGAATGACTTCTTTTCTTCTCTTGGTTGCCCAACAAATTTACCCTTTCTTCTAAATAACCTTTTAAAGTTCTTTACGGCCATAGCATATTCTTCGTCATCACTTCCGGATGTCGAAGTTTCATCATCACTAGACTCTTTCTTAGCTTTCTAGGCAATAGATTTAACTCTTTTCTTTTTGCCTCTATAGATTTTTGGAAATCTTTTTTCCATACAATCATGTTACTTTTAAGATTCCGATAACTCGTCTAGATCTAGGAATACAATTCTGTTCATTCTTCAATCGCGTGACCTTTGCTCTCCCATTTATGATGTAAGCCAAAGAAACTTCCCTAACATAGTTCCTTCTGCTAAAGAACCTTCATCAAGCAGCTTTTAAAGACTAGTAATAATAGTGTTAAATCTAGCAAACCAGCTATCAATAATAATTTTTCAGGATAGCACATTTGTTCATAATATTGACAAGAAGATCAATTTTATTACCCCTTTCCATAGTCTAATACCATAATATGTGTCTGAATACACAAAGATTGCCAAATATCTTTATCCGTTTTACACATAAAAATTCTTTCATATTCCTTTTTAGGTAAAGCATTATAAAGAACCATTTTAGCTTCATTATTTTTAGCAAGTTTCTTTTTAAGATCATCGTCTTGTTTTTAGAAAGGAACTATTTCTAAAATTTGGGTTTCTTTGTTTTTGGCAAGCGGTGGAAAATCACCATTCAAGATAATATGCCAAAGATCTAAATCTTTTGCTTTCACCTAAGTTTTAAATCTATTTTCCAATATATAAAATGATCACTTTCAAAAAGTGGTGGTCTTTGCATAGATTGCCCTTCTAGATATTTATCCGAATCCATTGATCGATTCAAGCATTAATGTACAATATACGTTAAAGATCTAGGGTAACCTGGCTGTGATACCAATTGTGGAAACTGGAAGGGGGGTTAAATAGTTTTTACCATTTTAAAAATAAAGCTTAGATTTTCAACTTATGTGAATTCAAGAGATATACACAAGTGTATATGATAGCGATGCTATAAGTAAATAAGTAATCTATGAAGTATGAACAAGTAAAGATAAGAAAGATCAAACCGATGACACAATGATTTATAGTGGTTCGGCTACGAAGCTCCTCTTCGCCCTACTCCACCCCCTAAGTACCCAACTTAAGAGTTATCTTTACTATGTCAACAAGCTCTCTCTAGGCGGAGAAAACTATACACGTCGCTTACACTTTTTCCGATACTAAGCTAAATACCGAGTTCTACTTCGAGATAGAACCAATCCAACACACTATGTATTTTAGGGCTCTAAATCTAACAATCAAACACATAACAAACAACTACAAGATATTACAAATGAATGATTATCACTGAGCGTGATGACACAACTAAACTATTAACATTTGAAGCTTGACGTTTTTGTAAGTGTTCTTCACTAAAGAGTGGAATGAGTTGATCACTTGTAATGGATTATGTAACAAGTATATTAATCAAAGAATATACAAAAGATAAAAGATGTGTGTAAAAATATTTTTCAAGAGTTGTCTTCAAATGAAGACTTAAGGTTGCTATTTATAGGCAACAATTTGGAATTTAAATCTATCCCAAACAGCTGGTCCATGCGACTCACGGATCCACCATATGATGGATCCATCCCGTGTATTTGGTGGATCTGTTGGTGGCGATGGGACAAGATTTTTCATTTTGTGATTAACCCTAAATCTATACAATATATTGTTTTGTACTTAATAAAACTTGTTTATTAGATTCTTCTCTAACAAAATATTTCTTATCATCAATAAGGAAAGATTTTCTAGATTTGGGAAGATTTGGAAATATTTGGAAAGATTGTTTCCCACTTAAATGGTTTATCTATTTTGTCAAACAGAGTAACAGAACTAGCTTATATTAATCATCGTGATAACTTAAATTATATATTCTTGATCATTAACTAGTGTTTTAGATATGTCATATTCATACCTTAATGTGATTGTCGTCGTCAAGTAAACTTTCGACTAAATAACTTGTTTACGTAAACTTTTACGTAATATGACATTATATTTGTTATTATCAAAACATGAAGATCATTAAATATAAATATTGTTTTTGCGCGAATATTTGTATTAACAATCCTGATGTTTCAACAACATCATGGAGAATCTCTCTCAGAAGCATGGACTCGTTTCAAGGACTTACTCCAAAAAGTCCCTCATCATGGCATCGGTATTTGGCTCCAAGTCTAAATATTTTATGACC
This sequence comes from Tanacetum coccineum, assembly GCA_026074375.1. NCBI lineage: Eukaryota > Viridiplantae > Streptophyta > Magnoliopsida > Asterales > Asteraceae > Tanacetum > Tanacetum coccineum. The sequence continues at coordinate 55,454 of BQNB010022646.1, read as the reverse complement.
ATGTCAATCCCATCACAAGACAAACAATTGACCAATCGGCCGATGGCAAGCTTCGTGATAGAAATGCCAAAGAATCATGGGCATTATTTGAGGACCTCGCCCTCTATGACAATGAAAGTTGGAACGACCCAAGGGATTTCGCTAAGCCGGTCAAGGCAATCTCTTTGCCTCAAGATGTCCCGAGTACATCTGACCGCCGTTTAATCGAGCTCGAAAATCAAGTCCAATGCTTGATGGAAGCTCATCTTGCTCCGACGCAACCTACTCAAGTGAACAAAGTCACTTCTTTATGTGAGATCTGCAGTGGTCCCCACGACACTCAGTACTGCATGGAAAATCTCGAACAAGCCTTTGTTGAATATGCATCCTCACGTACCGACAAAGCGAGAGGTAAGTGGTACACTTTCAAACCCGAGCAAAACAATCTTGGTGACACCTACAATCCGTCATGGAAAAGTCACCCAAACCTTAGGTGGAGACAACCCTAAAATTCCCAAAATAGTTTTTCAAACCCACCTAACCGGTTCTAACCTAACAGTTCGATCCCGAACCGTTCCTTCTACAACAATCCTTAGAATTTTAACAACCAATCAAATCTTGAAGGATTGGTGTCCAACTTCATGGCATCTCAAGACGCTAGATTATGCATGTTTAAAGCCGATTTCAAACAACAACAAAGTGAGACGACCAACAAAATCGACACAGTGTTAAAAGCCATCACATATCGAATGGTAGGAGCACTCCCTGGTGACACGGTTAAGAACCCAAAACTAAATACCTCTCCAGTTTCATCTGTTTGTTCTTACCCAACTGAAGACCTACAATCCTCAACCCATATCCATGGTTCGATCAACACCATCACGATACATCCCAAGCAACAAAGCGACTCCCATGACGATAAGCCTGAAGAAAATAAGGGATAAGAGAAGAACAGCCAAGAAGATATCAATACCAACCCCTCAACGCCACCCGACCCATCAGTTTCATTCATTACCGAAAAAGTCCTCAAACTCAATTCGTTCTCTGAATCGCTTGGCTTGCCCCCCCCAATTATCCAGCATATAATATGTTTACACCAAAGGGGATGATGGTGACGTGATGTTTATTGAGATAGTTAAGAAGAATAATGATTCCCGCAAGGAGGAACCCGAAGCAGGAGGATTAGAGGTAGAATATTTTGATATATTCCCAACTCGGAGTGAGCTTGCATATTACAAATATCTCGTGTGTGGCCCCATCCCATCAATATTCCTGAGAACCCAATCATTACGGAAGGATGTCCATCAAACCTTAAAATACCATGCAACATTAGACATGTGCATGTGGAGAAAGCATACATTGATCTTAACTCCCCTCTAAATATCATGACCCAATGATGTAAAAGATCATGAAGAAGAAAACTCGACCCTAGAAAAATTCGGGATAGAGGAGTAGCATTTCATAAGAAGGATTAAGGGGATGCATGTTTTCGTAGGAAATTTCACTTATGCCACGGACTTCATGATTGTTGAAGATATTAGCTCAATCATTGACCCTAGGCTGTCACAAGTAGTACTAGGAAAACCCTTCATTGAAATATCCAACATGACTCATGACCCCCCCGAAGGAGTAGTGAGGTTCACAAACGGGACTGATGAAATTGCCTATAAAATGCCAACCATAAGAAAGAACATATAACTCGTTATCAGACTTAGAAAAAGAGCACACAAAATCGGTCTACCTTAGGAACGAGGAGGAGTAGAGTATGTGATGAGCAAAATATTAGGGTTTTACAAAGAATGTTGATTAGATTAAATTACATCTTTTTGTATATATAATAATATATAATAAAATACATATATATTAAGGATAATTATCAAGAAAATCAATGAAACCGGAAGTAGTGTATGATAATATTCCCGGGTCGTAGTCCCAACGAGGAGTGAATTGGAAAGTCGAAAGTCGGTTTGATATTTGATGTTTGAATGAAAAAGATTTGGATTTGGTTTTTCTAATTAAAATGCAAAAACGATTAAGGAAATCCTAAAAAACGAAAGCAATAAATGATTAAACCTAAAAACGTAGACGATAACGTAAAAACGCGAATTTTAAAAAACTAAGTTATCTAAAATTAAATCCTAATTTTTTTTGGTTTTTCTTATTTAAAATTACTAAATTAAAAGAAAAATGAAAGAAAATTCTAAAACAGGGCTTTAGAAGAGTTAAAAATAAAGAAAACGAGACCCGGGCCCGAAATCGAAACCAGAGCTTTATAAAAACAAAAGTTTACAAATGACCCAACGAAAAGTTTTTCATATTTTTCCCTAAGTGCATGAAATGAATAAATAAGTAAAAAATTTTCTAAAAAAGAAAAATAATTTTTGAATTTTATTTATTTATTATAACTAAAAAACAGTTTTTTAAAGAAAATAAATTATAAAAAAATACTAAACGTTTTTAGAAAAATCTCAAAAAATACAAGAAAATAGCTTGAAAGATGCAGAATTTAAGAAAATTAAAAGCTGGAAATTTGGGCTTAAAAATAAGCTGTAATAAGCAGAAAAGGGGCTGAAGGCTTTTGGGCTAAAAAGCCCTTAACAAATTAATTGTGCAAAGTCTTAGTGGATGAGCTATTGTAGCAACTGGTTATTGAATGGGGTGTTAAGTGTGTTATGAAGGGAGAGGTCCCGGGTTCAAACCCTGGCCTCTCTTTTTTTTTGTTAAAACTTTTTTTTTCTTTTTTTTAGAAACTTGTAAAAAAGTTAAAAACATAAAACTTTAAAAAAGACAAACTTTTAACAAAGCTTAAATAAGCTGATGAAATAAGCTAAAAGGATGGCAGTGCTAACACTTTTTAAACACTAACACTATATATAAGCAAACTATTGGCAAGTATAAGCTCAAATAAAGGTTACGATATTAGTACAAATAGGTATACAGCCTTGGACGGAAACGGTGAATAAGATTTGTGGGTTAAAGATATCCACGATAACACCCTAAGATAACCCACAAAGACAAAATAAATTAAAACTAAACAGAATCAGCAATGGTCCTAATAAGCAAATGCAAGTATAAATAAGCAAAGACTAACAAACAAATAAGCTGGAGACTAAGTGCAAAAAAAGGGCAGACTAAACTAACTTAACTACGGGGAAACTTAAGCAAACTGTTAGAGCACCCTCAAGGCAAATACTTATGGCTAAACTAAATAAGCATAGTTAGGAAACTAACTTAACCTAATAAGCTAGTGGGCTCAAGAATAAGTTTTAGGCTTTGACTTTGACTCTTGACTTTGTCGAGGTTGACTTGGACTTTTGTTGACTTTTGCTTTGACTTTTTGGCTTCGATTTGACTTTGTCTTTTCACGCTCTTTCATTCCATGCTCAGTTTTGTCGTTTTTGGCTTTGTTTTTCGTCCTTTTATCGGATTTCCGTTTCCTGCACAATATAAATGAAAACATACAAATACAAGGTATTTTTGGTACGTTTTTGATCATTTAAGTCCGGTTTTAATGGAAAATGTTATGTGTAATTAAGCACATACCAAAATCCCCCATACTTAAACATAATTGCCATGACCTCACGCAATGCTATGAATAAGCACTTTTTCAAAATAGAACCTTAGAAAACTAAGAATCTCGACCCGCCCACCGATAATAACCTTTCGAAAAGTAGCTAAGTATTGCTCGAGGGAAATTTAAAGAATCAATAGCTTCAACAAGCCACCGTTTTTACCATTTTTTACACCACTAAAGATTTTTTTTGTCTTATTTTTATTTTTTTTAATTTTTTTAATTTTGTTCATTTTTACTAACTAACTCAACTATTCGACTTTCGTATTTATAACTTTAAGGGATCCAAGAACAAGATGCCATTTCATCCGAGAATGCCCCAAAAAAGAATGAAATTCATCGTCCCGATACCCGACTTTTGTTTATTTCCAAACCAAGGGAGCGGAAAACAAATTCACCGTAAGGATAAGTATATAGATGCGAAAACTACTCATAGTTTGGCAATTCTGAAACTTTCACTCTCATCGAAACTCGACAAGATTATATTAAGGTGAATGTGCTATTTCGAATTTCAACCATGGATCAACGTTTTAAATGCAAAATTCTATGCTTCACGTTTCACCCGAGAATATTAAGTTTAAAGGCGAGATAATCCCATGTAGCGACTTTCGTCTCGGCACAGCCCACCCTCATCGGCTAAAGGCGACCAGCTTTTTGACGGACCCCCACAAGATAATATCTGCGGACTCACTGGGACCTTTTGTTTTTAAGAACTCTTAGGTTTCTCGTAACACATAGCTTATAAATAGAGAATAGTCAAAGGTATCAAAAGCATACATTTAAATTTAAAACAAAAAGAAAGTTATTTCATTAATTCACACTTCTATATTCAAATACTTCTGCAATTGTAACTGTCCGCTTTTTAGAAGGCTGCAACATCGGTTGTGAGCCGGCAAGATGCAACAAACTTTTATCAGTCTCGGATTTTATGCTTACTATGGGGCTTATTTAGAAGGCAGTAACATCGGTTGTGACCGGCAAGATACAACACAACTTTTATCAACCACTAGTTATATTTTTATCATTTTTTTCCATATTTTCACATCATTTTCAATCATTTTTTTATTTAAATGTTATAGAAAAGACTTCTTTTTTGAAAAATGCAAGTATAAATTTGAACTAAGGCTAAAATGTTTGCTACAGTACTCATATAAATTATTGAGATTAAGTCTTGAATCTCCAAGAATAGCACTATATTATTCAGGTTGAAAGCTTATGGGAGAAAAAGCCACAATTACACACTTGAGCTCTAAAGAATTCCAATAATCCTTATTCAGCATCCAACCATACTTAACACTATGATTTTTTGTTTCTTCGCGAATAATCGCGAAGCTTAGTCTAAAAAGTGTAAGAACACGCTAGAGCTCAACACGCTCGAATCGAGTTCAAAATTTACTCGTATATCCTACCCAGCAGGAAAGTCAAAATTGTGGACAAAACACTATTTATTTTGAAAAAGTTTCATTTTTTTTATTTCTTTCCAAAAAATTGGTGGTAAAAACGGATTACGTAAAAAACATCGTCGGCAGGCATAATCAAATCGAAGATCCCCCCATACATAGAACTAATATTATCCTACAATGTTTTTATTGAAGGGTCCTACGTATATCCTAAGCCGTTTATGAAGATGCTAAAAGATAAACGTTAGTCGATAAGATTTGGATATCGGATTCCCAAAATGAAGCTGAGGATTTGAAGCTCTTGTGATCGAAGGACAAAAACCGCGAGCACGAGAGGCTTCAAAAATCCGGGAATTCCTGGACAATACAACACAAAACACAAAACACGGAAAAGGTAAGGGCGAGCCTCCTCACAACAACAAAAAACACTTATTTATTACTACCATACTACTGCTACTATTACGATAATACTAGGATAAGCATGGGGTGCCTCCTACGAAGCGCTTGTTTTAGGTCACTTAGCTTGACCTAATCCCCCATACTTGAGCTTATCAAGGGGGATAAAAGTGGAAAACACAACATCCCAGGAATGCGGATGGTCCCTTGTAAGAAGCAAGGAAAAATCTTCCATCGGGCTTTCTCAAGAATTTGTGACTTGAAAGCATTAGTGCCACCGCATGAGATAGTTTCTGGGTAGAAGAGTGGATAACGTCTAAGATCTCAGGTTTGGCAGACCTTTTTCCTTCCCTCCTATTTTGGATGAAAACGTGAGTAAGCCGAGCTTGGGAACTTCTAGTGAACGGAAGTTCATAATAGAAAGAAAGGATTAAATCCTCAAGAATTATAGAAGCATTAGTGGTCTTCTTTACATTCCTTATCCGTGTCTTTGGCCACAAGCTTGGTTGACTTACAAACAGCGTACTCACATCGAAATGAAATAGACCAGATTAAATACCCTCTTCCTCGTTGTCGATCACGAACTTAGCATTCCCGCACCAAGCACATCGATGTCAGATATCACTTCATAAAGGAACAGGTTGAAAAGGGTATTGTTGAATTATTCTTTATCGGAATTGAATACCAGTTAGCTGACTTGTTTAGTAAAGCTTTATCGGAAGATAGGTTTAAGTATCTTGCCAGACGACTTGGAATGAGATGTTTGACTCCAGATGAACTGGAGGTTCTGGCAATTGAATTTGCTTGATCCATCAAACATCAATTTGTAAACATTTTTATTCTCTTTTTATTTTTGATTTATAAAATTTTTGAAAAAGAAAATACAAAAATATAAAACCAACAAAAAGAAAATAGAAAAATATAAAACCTAGAAAAACAAAATATAAAACCACATGCTCATACTCATGCTTTCAAAGTCAATCGTTCAACATCAAGATCGTTGATTCTAAACTTCCCCACCATCAAAGAGCCTCAAAGTCAAAAGATAAAGGCTCAAGATCAAGATCACAAAGTATGAATGAACAAAGCCATTACAAACAAGACAAAAACAAAACAAGGCAAAGCATAAACGTCAAAAGTCATATCTTCAACGTCAGGGGATACAATGATAAAACAAAGAAAACTCCTATAAGAATGTTATCGACGGTACGAAGGAGTTTAAAGAAAGAGACTTTAACATTGGGGAGATTGTTAGCCTTTAGTTTATTAAGTCAAACAAGAATGTTATCGGTCTTATAGAGTCAAACTAGGTCTTGTATTATAATAGGCTAGTCGGGTTCAACGACCTTGGATTATAATCTAATATTGTCCGTGTTTCGGGCTTAAAGCCCAAGTTATGCCAAGCCCGGCCCAAGTTACAAGCCCACACGCCTACTAGAAAGGCTTGGGTATAAAAGAAACCCTCTCCACACATGGAGAGGGTGTTGGTTGCATTTGTCACGTTTGTAATCCACCACTTTCTCTTTCTAATCTAACTTTCCTAATTCCTTTCTCTCTCTTCTTTTCTTTCTTTCATATCCGGCTCCAATAAAGCTTATTGAGGGCTTATTCGAGTTTGCTTATTGTTGTTGTGAAGGATTAATAGACCAACAGGGATAAGCCACTCGCTTTCCCAAAAAGAAACCATAAGCGGTATTCGCAAACCTTTCACTAATAGCTCTAATATACTCCACCGGCACAACAACATCAATCTCGTTTCCCCTGGTGTAAATAAAGTACAAAAATTAAAGCCTTCCTACTCGGTTCATAAGTAACATTAGCATACGAAGACATACCAAGGGTATTACCAACCAGAGTAGATCCTTGTGTAGGTAAGGGTGGATACGAACTCAAACATGTTTTCTTAATATTAGGAATACATGTATCAACCAATGAACTTTGCTTCTCCTTCACCACTGGCTCGTCAATCACAGATGGTGATACAACATCCTTTGTAGCAACAACCTTATCCTTCTCCTTTACCCCTCTCCCACCCCCACTCCCTTTTTTACTCAAGAAACCACGCTTCATAATCCCAAACCGTCAGGACTAGGGGATTTATTTGTCCTATAATCTCAAACCACACTCTTTATCTCCTCATTAGAGATGTTTCGTTCAAGATTAGCTTGTTGCTCCAATAATAACCTATTAGTGAATTGATCTGCAAAGCAAATATAAGGGAGACGAGCGAGGAGAATTGAGTATAAAAGTATTTTAGAAACACATTTTCATAGCCAATAGATCAACAATCCACTTGCCATCAACAAAGGTCCCACGAATAGCTAACTAAGAATGTTTACTATTAAGAATACCATGAAAGAACTTTATATTCTCATCACCTTCTATAGCCCAACAAACTTTATATTTCCGAGCCGCTTCCAATGAGTCAATAGAATTAATGTCGTTGAGTTCTTTCAACAACAAAGATCTATCAGATAAAATGAAGAAAACATGTTTTATCTAATCTTTATAACAAACACAAGATAAGAACTAGAGAGAGAAAGTGGAAGGAAGGTTATTTTTTGTGAGAGAAAGTAAGAGAGAAATATTAGATTATGTGTGAGAAATGAACCAACCAACACCCTCTCCAAGATATGAAAAGGGTATTTATACATCAAGTAGCCAAGGATCATATAGGGCCTTGTGGGCTTTCTATGGGCTTTGGCCCATCTACCTTACTAAAGTTCCAAATATTGTCTAAGACCTACGAGCTATGTATTCTAAGAGTGACTAAGTCTTTTCTCGATTTCTAACAATCTCCCCCTAAGGGAGGTCACTTTAATTTACAAAAATATTAAGCTTATCATTCTATGAATGTCTTTGGTCTTTGCTCGTGGTCTTGAATCTTTGTCTTTCATCTTGCGATATGTGTAGTGATCTTTAGACTTTAGGCTTGAGCTTGTTCCTTTAAGCTTGACTTATGTGTGATCTTTAAGCTTCTTGAGATCATCAGATGAATATAATCTCTTATCATCTTGTGATATTTTGCCTTCTTGTGTACTTGTGACCTTTGGACCGACATGCTCATACTTTTCTTGATCTTGAAGGCTTGTATAGCCATCTTTCTTGAAGTTCTTTAACTTTAACACTTCGTCACTTCAAGAAGGACGTGCGGTATCAAAGTAGCAGAAGTCTTGAAACATGTACTTGAGCTTTCATAATGTCTTTACATATGTCAGTCGAGTATGAGCATGTGGCTATGAATCTTTGACTCTGCTAGAACCAGCTGCTGCCACCATCGAGATTACCTACATGAATGGGTTAGTGATAAACAACATATATGGACGAAAGTGTCTTTGTCACTTTGTCGAATACTTTTGTTATAACCACGATTCCCCGTTAATCAGTATAAATACTGCCTGTGATTAGGTAGAATTCTAAAGAATCTCCTTGATAGGGTTTCGCAGCTGCACTAGTCGTTCTTATTACCGAAGCATCTCAAAATAGACAACACAGTATGAATGAACCAGAGAGACAAAGTCTCACCGATTGAATCAAAAATTAATTTGAAAATCAATCGATGTGTCACTTGCTAAAGTGATTTTGCGACACATGAAGAGTTTTATGCATTTCAAAATTCGTCAACAGTTAATTTATAGTCTGGACCAAATTGATATCCAGTGTCACAAGTTTGATCCATATAGGATTTCACAAGTCACCTACCGCAGAGCTTGTTTGATGTTGGCTTTGGAAGGATTTCTATCGTCATTATGAATACTTAAGTATCACTCTGATGTTCTGGCAATATCACAGGGATAATGCGTAGGACTCTTAAGATATTACTTGTTTTCACAGTGTATGAAAAATAAATATATTGGAATAGTGTCCTAGTGAGATATATGGATGATCTTTGTATGGATCTAGACTCGATAGTGCACTTTAGTTTTAGTAATCGGAGGCTGGAGCAGACTGCCACCTTTTCAATACCAACTAACTCAGAGTGAGAAAGTTGATAGAAATGTGTTTAATCTCCGTGAGAAATGAAACAAGAGTCTTTTAAGAGACCTTGAGTGGCTAGGGAGGGTTGTGCATCGTATCATTGGGTCCATGATGACTATCTTCAATACCAGACAACAACTTAGTGTTTCTGATAGCATATGTATTGACCCGGTTTCTGCCTAAGTGTAAGGATGGCTTCTTTCTTTTCACCTTTTATCTTTATATTTCTTTTTCATTCTTTAACCCGTTCAATGCTTACCAAAACTTAATCATTAACACCTTGTTAGGTTTGTTCCAGTGGTACATCTGTCTTAGTCTGTATTATCCCCTTTCTCACTTTTACTCCTTTTGTATCATACATATGGACTTCTATTCTATCTAATGGAATGTCCCTGGGTAGATCCCTTCATTTCTAGCTAGATCGTGGGACATATACCTAACCTTAACCACCTTATAATTACATAAAATTAAGTACATGGTCAGTCTATTGGTATTGCCACATTTGCCACTAAAACCATTTTGAAAATTCAACCAAGGTACTTGTGATATATTATCAAAACATTTATACCTCGATAGTTTTTACCTTTCAAAATTGCTCCCCCTGCATATGTGCATCAGTACTTGAAAATGCATTGCACATACGAGGAAGAAGTTGCACTAAAGTCATTAAGATCACATTTACAAGTTATATATTTTAATCACATTTTCTCCTCTATTAAAAATGTCAAATCTCTTGATATTTTAGATATCACTGATTCAAACATGTATGAAAATTATTTGGGGAAAAAATGTTCAGATTATATATATTAAGCCATATTAGGAACATTTTAATGCTCCCCCTTAATTTATGAGGGTATTATATGGTGTTAAGTACGCTAATTTGAAAGATTTTGAATTTCTTAAGAAATTCTTGAAAATTCATACTCAAACACTATATATGCCTATTATTAGTCCTACACTCCTTATTTACATATTCATAAGTTTTATAATTATGAGAATTGACCTGAAAGAGTAGAACAAAGTATGAAAAAGTCATATTATCCGCTGAAGCAGTCTAAGGTCTTCCTCATACTCCCTTCTACCAATGAACTTTTCCAAGCTCCTCATCAACCTTCTTTCCAGCAACTATTGATCAATGTCTTTCACCATGATGTGAGACCGTATCTTGTCTAAGTTACTCCATCTCCTCTTTGGCATGAATTTGTTATACCCCATCCTTAATATAGTTTCCATGTCATAAAGAGTATCCTAAACGGATTAGAGTGTACCGTCACTGAATTTGTAGAGCTCATCAGAACGCGTCAGTCTCTTTCTGTTCAGCTTGTCTTCATAAATGACTCCTTGAGGATTTGAGAGAGTGGTATATGGTGCTTTTCGGGAGAGGTCTTCATTACGTGTTCTTGGCTTAGATATGTTGAGCTTCTTTTGATAGCTTTCGACACCAAGCTAAAGATCTTCTACTCTCTTCTGGATTACAATACGTCTTGTGAACATACTTAATGTTGCGGCCAGGTGTGTGATTTCCTCGCCTTTGAGGTTGAAGAGCCTGTTCTGAACAACAAGAAGCAACATGTATTCGATGTCATTTAGATGAAGTCATAGAAAGTCTCTTTCCATGAACTTGTACAATTGCTGATCAGATCTTTGAACTTCAATCTCTTCTAGATGACCATAACCATACCATATGTTGACTTTGACGTTTATCATGGCCAGAATTCTTTTGGTAGAGTATACAACATGTTTGGACACCCTTTTGGTTGTATATCTGTAGAATAATTATCTTTTGGGTCCCTAGTGTGAAGTACCTAAAGCAGCATGCTTGTTATGCACTACCTTTATAGGACTCCATAACGTGGGAACCATATCTTCAATTACTTTCAAATCGTACTTAGCAGCCTTTGTCTTGGTTAAAGAAGTTGTGTATGTTCTGTCGGTGCTTCCTCCTTGCAAGTATGCCAAATCATTATTGAAGAAGTAATCAGCCGGGACAATTAGGTGATTTCTTAATTCAACCAGAGGTAGTGGTTTGTTTAAGTCGAATGGATACCTATCTCCTTTAAGGTTGTTCTAGTCTAATTAATCATTCAGTGCTTTGTAACATTCTTCCGTATTATATTCGAGCTCCACATAACTCTTGCAAGTGCCTTTGAGAAGATTATAAATTGGTCCTACCAAATCAACTTTTGTTAGATCACTAATCTATAGATGATTCATGGCAAATGCAGTGAAGTCGACAGGAGTGCTCATCAATTTATTAAACGTTTTAGAAGGTTTTTCTGCTTTGGCAAGATCACTAAGCTAATTTTGAGTAGGTCCATCATTAACTATTTTTCCTGTGTTCCATTTAGGATCAGGAGTAGGAGGTCTTTCAGGTTTCTTAAACCATTCCTTTGGATCAGCCTTGACAATGGGTGGTTCATCAGTCTTACCCATGCCTTCTCTTAGATTGTGTGGCAATTGAGTATCTCCAGCTTCAAACACTGTCTTCGCTACTTAAGCAGACTTTCTAATAGATTTTGGCTGAGATTTGGTGGTGCCTTTGGAGGTATCAGTTGACTTTACCTTCTTTGATGGTTCAACGTCTTTACTCATCTTCCTTCTCTTTAACCTTTGGTCTGGTCCAGCAGGAGGGTCTTCATCTCTATCACTATCATCTGGCGTTATTTTCTTCAACTTGTTATCAACACCTTTGTCTATGGCATCTTTATCCTTAAGTATTGACTTCATGAGAGCATGATATAGAGCCTTGTGCTTGGGATTTCTGTCAAATGACTTAGATTTAGTCATTGTTTCGAACAAGGTTCTTTTCTGATCAAATTCTTATAGTGCAGCTTTATCAGATGAAGTGATGGTATACTGAGACTTGTTGTTTTGCTACATGCTCCATCTTGATCTTGCGAATATCTTTAACACTTTTCTGAGGTTTTTGTTGATGTATGAGCAATTCTACGACATCTGCTGGAGCGGAGTGCTCCTTAATGAATTCTGCAATATGCCTCTGGAGCACCTTATGAAGAGCATCATCCAGACTTGTTCCAAGGTACTCTTTTACAACCCAGAACTTCAGATTTGATTGTTGCAAGGAGTGTAGAAGAGTGATCAACATTTTTGAGCTCTTTGACTTCCTTTTCTAAGTTCGATACTCTAAGATGGATAGCAAAAAGGGTTTTAGATTCTTGAATTGTAGGAGTTAAGGTTGTAGCTTCAATAGTTATTAGTCTTGGGATGGGTGTTAATTGTTGATAATAAGGAATGAAGGGAGAAATGGGTGGAGGAATGGTTATTGCAGGAGCTTCTGTAACAGTTTCAGGGAATGGTTCTATAAATGAGGGATCCAGAATTACAAAAACAGGTATAGTGAGCAATGATGAGATCTGGATACTTAAATTTTCATGTTGAACATGGACATCCAACATAGAAATAACTTTTGTTTCTACCGAGGAAATGTTATCAAGGTTGAGAAATATACTACCCTAGTTAGATGAGACAAATTGACTAGAACTTGCAACCTGAGCAGGTGCAGCAGTAGTTGTTATTTGAGCTTCATCCTGAACTTGAGCACTTACATCCTCTTAATTAACTTCCTCATGCTCAACATTTACCTTTTTAGCATCAATCATCTCCTCATCACCTTTCCCTTCATTAGCAGTCTCTGCATCTTTCAACTCCACATTCTCATTATCATACATTTCTTTATTAATACGATTATATTATTCATCATCTACATCATCTGTTTCATCATCAGTAGGTACACAATCATCGGGTGTATCTATAAACTCATCTTCGTGTGTTTCTTCTTCATCATCTGTCTTATTGAGATCAAGGCTTTTGTCATCATCAGATTCAGTTCTTTCATCATCACCTTGTTGATCATCATCATCATCATCACTAACTCCCCAAGATTCATACTCACTATCAGAAGAATCAGCTTTGGACACATCGGGAACCCCTGGTTTTAAACCAGTTCCTTCATGTGTGTCAATAGACTTGCGTTTTGGCTCATCAGGAACCTCTGGTTCTAAACTAGCTCCATTACCTGAGCTACCTGCCTGTTGTAAGTGTGTTTCGTGTTTGCTTCTTTTGATAGCTTTCTTTATTTGAACTTCCTCAAGTAAATCAGCTTCAGACAGCAAAACAATTCCTTTGTTTCTTTCAGTCATTTCTGGTGCCTTCTTCTTTGACATATACACACCAGAAGTATCTTTGATTTGAACACCAGATGGTTGTTTTCTAGCAGCAGGTTTCTTGGCAGGTTCTTCAGTAATGACAAGAGTTCGTTTCTTTGAAGGAGAAGCAGGTTTCTTCCATTTCCTAGCTTTCTTGGGAGTTGCTTCTCCTATTGCAAATGCTAGATAAGTCTTATAGGAATTGGAGTTTTGTATCTTTTGATTTATCATCTCTCTAGGATTAACGCTCCATACACTTGGGTGTCTTTACTTTTGGCAACAAATTTCAAGGTGCCTAAGACACTGTCATCCCTGACTATGTGCATGAACATTCTGTTCCTCATAGAGATGGACTTGTCTTTTGAAATGAAGTGTTGGATGATAGCCTTTGTAAATCTGGGATAGGGCAAGTTCTCCTTTCTTTTAGCACTAGAGTCTCTATTGTCAATCAAGAACATGAAATCTTCCCAAATTAATTTCACAAAGTCAACATTCTTTTTATAGAACATCCTCCACAGGATTTGTGCTCTTGAAATTCTGATCTTGTCAAAACCTGAGATTTTCCCAGAAAGGCATTGTTGATGATGGCAACAAAGGTTCTCCAAGGTTGATGCATGTGGTCTGTATGTACCTTAGTAACAGATCCAATATCTCATTTGTAGCCAAATTCCTTGACGAATGAGACAATTTCTTCATCAGAAGGAGGTTCCTCAAACTCTTGATTAGGAAGTCTAGGACAGATCTAGAGAATATCTCAGAAGACTTCCACATCAATTATGTACCTTTTCTTGTTAAGATTAAACTCGTACAAAGATGAGTCTTTAATCTTGGAGATGGTGAACCGAAACTCTTGCATATAGATTTTTGGGACATCTACAGTGATTAGAAAAGTCGGGTAGCAAGGAGAGAGTGCGAGTGCATCCAAGACAACTTGATAAGTGGGTTCCTTTTGAGGCTTCTTAGAGGTAGAAATTCTCATATTGCACTTGCCAATCTTGACTCGATCATCAGGTGCGACCAAGGCATTGTCAATAGCAGTTTGTTGAGCAACAATTGGATTCATTATTCTGCTAAGAATTATCCAAAACAGTTTATATGTACAAGCAGATATATATATTACAGATTAAGAATTTGGTTCATGTATTTTGATAGTTTTAAGATGCAAGTTATGATTTTAAACCAGGGAATTAAGCACAGTTTATCAGACAAACAATTGTAAAACACAACAAAGGTTAATTAAAGACACATTAGAAAGTCAACTTAAAAAGTCAACAGACTAAATATTGGTCAAACAAAGTCGAACAGGCTAATTACATTCCTAGGTCAAACAAAGTCAAACCTAATATGATGTATGTTTCACCTAGTGTTTTTGACTATGTATGTTTCGCCCAGTTATAATCCAGTGTATGTTTCGCCTAGTGTAACACACGTATGTCTCGCCTAAGAAAAAACATATGTTTCGCCTAGTTATAACTTAGGTATGTTTCGCCTAGAGTAAACACGTTTGTTTCGCCTAAGTAAAAATGTATGTTTCGCCCATTTATAACTTAGGTATGTTTCGCCTAGAGTAAACACGTATGTTTCGCCTAAGTAAAAACATATGTTTTGCCTAGTGTATTCCTAGGATGTTTCGCCTAGTTATAATTTGCAAACATCACAACCTTTATTTTCCAAGCATCTAGGTTAAACCAAACATGATTCTAGCAAACACAAACAATACATGAACTCTCTTAACAAAAATTTTCCCACAAGAACACCAATATTTGTTAAATTTCGAGCATAACGACACTTTTAAACTTTGAATATCAAGTTTTCATGTTCTAGCTTGTTTTTGCACACTTTATCACTTACAAGGAACATTATAGCACATATAGAACACAAACCCAAGAACATTTACACATCCTAGTCGATTTTCCTAAAATTTTCAAACATAAAATCAAAGATAACACATTCATATGTTAACCCCATTAAAAACTGTTATATGTGAGTGTTGTCTACTCCTTAAGCATCAAACCATCCTAAACAATTAGACAAAAACACTACTTTTAATTTTGAAGAACCCTAATGCAAATTTTAGGGTTTTCGGTTCTAAAAAGTTGTTTTTAGTCTGATTCTTTGATAAAGAGTGACGTTGGGTATTATCTAATCAATATAGAACACTAACCTTGAAGATTAAAACGTGTTTTTGGTGGGTTCTTGATTTTTTGACCGAAATAAGCAAAGCAGAGGAAAATTTTTTTGAGTGTGTTTGTATGAGTGTAAAAATTCAGGTAAGGGGGTGGTATTGTTTGAAAACTTTAAGTTTTTGGAAATATTACCCCCTAAAGTTTATATTCCCTTACACTTTCCTTAAAACTTTTCCTAGGGCAACAAACTAGCTTGAACTTTGACTCATTTAGTCCCTTTAGGTTTATTAACCTTGTCTAAGCTTCTTATAATGCTATTAAGTCCCTAAAGGTTTAAACACATAACATATATAAAGCCCAAATAAGTTAAAATTAATTAACTTCTCATAAAGTATTGATCTGTTATTGTTTAAAACTGTTTTCCTTTTATTTATTGATAATTTTTAAAGAAGATAATTTGATAATTTACTCCCTTCAAATAGTGACCCGTTTTTTATTTAAAGAGTTGTAGTCATTGTTTGAGTGGTTAAATGCCTTTGAAAATCATTTTCTGATGAAACCGTGAGATGATTGAAAATCAACACCAATAAAAATAAGATTTCTCTTATTTTAAACAAATAAATGCACTGACACGTACACTAATTTTCAGAAAGCGCGGGTTGTGTTGCAAAGTAAACACAAGGCTTTGCAGGTCATGAAGTAGACCATGCCCGAGAAAATTAATTCCCGTTGTGAGGTCAAGTTTTATTTTTGACAAAATACTTGCCTTTAAGTTGAAGAACGGGTTGCTATCTGAAATAATAGCAAGCCATTGACATGTTTTGAAAACATTTACAACTTCTGCTCAAACTTTATTTACAGCTTCGTATCATTATTAAATGACATTTCTAAAGCCGTAAATATTATCAATTTTCAGAATACATGTCATGAAAAACATATTTTTGTATTTTCTGATTTTATATTTTTCTATTTTCTTTTTGTAAAATTTTATAAAAGTGAAAAATCTTTTTGTGTGTTTTTATGATTTTATATATTTACATATACTACATAGGATACATAACGAGTTACCACCATTAATCGTCCTCTTCTTTTACCAGACTTTTCAGCGTTTCAGGAGACATACTTCTCATTCCAAGCTTGTTGATAAGAAAGTCAAGTCATTCTCATCCCAATGCATTGGTAAAGATGAATGCCAGCTGATATTCTGTTCTGACGAAGTACAGTTCAACCACCCCATTTTCCACTTGCTCCTTGATGAAGTGGTATCTGATGTCAGTATGCTTGGATCAGGAATGTTGGACGTTATTACAGCATAACGCAATGGCACTTTTGTTGTCGCAGTACAGTGGAATTTTGTTAAATCCAAGACCATAATCCGTTAGTTGTGATCACATCCAAAGTATTTGAGCACAACATCCGGATAAGGCTATGTATTCAGCTTCTATACTGGATATGGTCGTGCTTTTCTGTTTCTTTGACGACCAGCTCACTAATCTATCTCCCAATAGCTGCATACTTCCAGATGTACTTCTTTTAATATCTTAGCAACCAACATGATCAGCGTTGGTAAAAGTTGTTAGTGCAATATAGGAATCCTTCTAATACCATAGTCCCATGTTAGTGGTACCTTTTAGGTATCGAAAGATTTGCTTAACTGCATGTAGGTGCTTTTCGGTATGCTTGGCCTGATACTGGGCACACATGCAAACAGCAAATACAAGGTCTGGTCTACTGGATGTCAGATACATAAAGGAGCCAATCATTCCATGATAGTATATAGGATCAACGGATTTCCCTTGTGGATCTACATCCAGTTTAGATTTCTCCACCATGGGAGTATCTACTGGGTCGCTAGTTTCCATACCATATTTTTTAATTATCTCAAGAGCGTATTTAGATTGGTTAAGAAAGATGCCTCTAGGACTCTGAGAAATCTGAGGTCCTAGAAAAATGATAGTTTGCCCATCATCGACATCTTAAATTTTGAACACATTATTTCAGAAAATGTTTCACAAAGTGACAGATTAGTCGAAGCAAAAATTATATCATCTACATAGATTTGTACTAGTAAGATGTGTTTGCCTTCTTTTCGGGTGAATAATGTAGGATCAACCGTGCCTTTGGAGAACTTTTGGGATAGCAAAAATGAAGAGAATAAATCATATCAAGCCCTTGGTGCCTGCTTTAACCCGTAAAGAGCCTTTTTGAGCTTGTACACTTGATTGGGATTATCTGGATCTACAAATCCATTGGGTTGGCTGACGTGGACCTCTTCACGTAATATACCATTTAAGAACGCCGTTTTAACATCCATTTGATAGCGACCATACTCATATAAGCAGCATATGCAATAAAGATACAGATGGCCTTTAGTCGTGCAACTAGAGCAAAAGATTCTTCAAATTCAATGCCCTCCTCTTGATGATATTCCCTTGCAACTAATCGAGACTTGTTTTTCAAAACATCTCCCATTTCGTCTAATTTTACCTTGAAAATCCACTTTAAAGTGATTATCATGACACGATCTGGTCAAGGGACGAGCTCCTAAACTTCAAGTCATTGGAACTCATTTAATTCTTCTTGCATTTCTTCGATCCAACAAGATTCCTTCAAAGCTTCTTTATAGTTCTTTGGTTTAATGGAAGTAAGGAAAGCATCGAAGTAGCAAAACAAGGCTTTGTTTTGTAGTTAATGTCTTGTGGAGACAAGTCGAGAAGGACTTCCAGTGACATTATCCAGCAGGTGATCTTTGGTCCATTTACTGATGTGTTTAGGTGGTTAATTGACTGAGTGCATATTATTTGGATTAACAACCTAAGAAGAGGATTCTTCAGAACTTGGTTCTGGAATTGGAATACCAAAATAGGGATTATTATCCATGTGTGCAATTTCAATATCATGATCTGCTTCTTCAGCACTGGGAGGAAGAATTAGAGATGGTGTTTCGTGAGGAGTTTGTGAAGTACTTGGTGATGGTGCATCTTGATCAACTGAAGTTGAGGAAGGTGTACCGGTTGAAACAACGGGTTCTGGAACATCAACTTTTGGAACTGGATGATCAACATATGGCGGAGGACTAAAGTATTCATCAAACAATGGTTGAAGCAGTGTATCCCAGTCATTCCTTGTTGGTGGGACAAAAGGTGTTGAAGAATAAGGTTGTGGCACGAGTCTTGAACTAAGTGTTCTAGGAGTCATTTCATGAATTGAGGGTCGTGAACTGCTTTGTTTAGAATCCATCGCTGTTAGCTCATCAAAGTCTACATGTATTGTTTCCATAATTCATCTAGTACGTTTGTTGTAAATCCGATAAGCTTTCTTTGCAGGAGCATATCTAATGAAAATACCGATATCAGCTTTAGCTTTCAGCTTGCCCAAATCTTCTCTATCATTAGTTGGATAGTGCACCAAATACATGAAGATAGGAAAGATCTGGTTTTCTGTCATGCAGTAGCTCATATGGTGTTTTCCTGTGACAAAGATGTATTAGGGAATGGTTCTGGGTGTAACAAGCTATGGAACCTGCTTCTGCCCACAGAAATAATGGTGCATTAGCATAAATCAACATGGTGCGAGCAGCCTCTACCAAGGTCCAGTTTCGTCTTTCGACAACACCATTCTATTGTAGAGTACGCGCCATGGATCTTTCTTGAGAGATACCAACATCTTCATAATAGATACACAGAGTTTGATTGACAAATTCTGTTCCATTATTTGTGTGAATATTCCTGACAGTTGCGTTTAGGCGAACTTGTATCATTTTAAGAAATTTGATGATGAACTTAGGAGCTTCATCTTTCGATCTTAAGAACTTAACCCATGTAAATTGATAATAATAGTCAACAATGACTAGAATATACTTCTTCCCATTTATATTTTTGACACGTATTGGCCCACACAGATCCATATGCACCAGAAAAAGTTTTTCTTGGTTGGTGTCTTCAGATTTTGGTTTGTGAGAGTGTTTCATGCTTTTTCCCAATGAACATGCAGAACACAAGTGATCTTTTTCAAATTTCAGTTTAGGGAGACCTCTAATAAGACCTTGTTTAGCCAGTTGATTAATGGTACCAAAGTTTAAGTAAGACAAACGTCGGTGCCATAACCAAGACTTAGTCTTAGAAGCCTTTGACAAGAGACAAATAGGAGAAGACTTCATCATATTTCCAATGGACAATGCATTACAAATTAGTTCCCCAAGATCCCATGAGTAGGTCAACACCTTTAAGATTACAAAGAAAACATGTGTGTTTATGAAAAGCTACTTCAAGATTCGAGTCACAGATTTGACCAACTGAGAATAGATTGTGTCCGAGTCTCTCAACATAGTAAACACTGGAAATGGTAACATTCCCGATCCGATAATAACCATAACCCATTATCTTAGCAATCTGATTGTTACTAAATTTGAAAATACTAAGAAATTTGTTGACAAAATTGGTGACCTGAGAGCGGTTTCCCAGTCATATGCTTGGAGCATCCAGAGTCCAAATACTATAAAACAATTTAGACAACCTGCAATCGATAACAGAAGATGATGGAACATTAGAAATAGTGGATCCCCTAGATTGAATGGGGTCTGAGGTGTTAGAAATTCTAGATTCTATAATCTTAGATTTGCTACTCGAACCTACAGATTTTGGTGCTTTGGGTCTCCTACTATAAACCATAATTCCTTTAGTTGGTGTAAGAACTGATTTGGTAGCTATTTGTTTAAGAGGCACTACTTTATTAGAGGTGAACCTAGTTAAAGGGCACTTATTTCCGACTATAGTGAAAGTACATCCTGTAGGTTTCCATTTATAACCAATTTAAGTGTACACTTTGCCCGTAGTTTTTCATATTTGCTTCTTATTTTTATGCTTAGCAGGTTTAGATTTAGATTACACATTCACATCATAAACATAATCAAGATCACATTTATCAGGATTTGCATCAAACAAGCATTCATTATATATAGCACAAACAAATTCAAACTTCGCATTTAACATAGATTACATGACATAAGCATTACATTCAGTTTTGGAAACATAATTCTTTTTATTCTTCCTAGATTTAACCCTCTTAGATTGGTCTTCTACTTTATTGGTCTTGCTGCTACTTGATGATTGCGAGATCCTATTGTTCTTTGTTTTACCTATAGGCTTTGATCCGCTAGCACCAGTAGAATAGATTACTCTTGTAGAATTCAACAAAGGTTGGTTAGAGTCATTTGGTTTGTAGGAATCAACCTGTTTCTGAGTGTTGTTTAAAGATGTGACAGGGTCATCAAACCTAACTTTCTTGTTGATGTGGTTGTCGTAAGAGACTTCTATAATAAGTTTTACTACTCCCTAGGTAGAGTACCTAACCATTGTATTAGTAGTATAGGCAAGACTCGGAGGTTGTTATCGTTCTCTAAGGGAATAGGTTGGGAAGGTTTGATCATGGTCTAACAAAATTCTAGGGGTTGAGAGAAGATTATTTTTGTATTTTTATATTTATAAGAAAGCAGTAAAATAATATGTTTGAGAGGTTTGGTTCATTTTAGCTATTAAACTAAATAAAAAACTACACTAATGGTGATAACAATATAATAAAAAGATTGTATTCATTTAATCATGTATTACTCCTTAGATTGCTTCTCCTAGTGTTGTTGCTTTGTCACACTTGTGATGATCTATCTAATTATTTCCTAAGTCATGAACAGATTACACGAACCCGCCGTCTATTTAATATTCCATTGAGGCAAAACACAAACTAAGGTAGTATAAAGACTATTACCCGGCCGCCAAGAGTATGTTAAATGCATTTAAAATATATTAAAAGTGGATCAACCATATAAAGGGCAATGTAGTATGAAGACTGTTATCCGATGGTATTCTTTCTACATAATCATGTTTCCCTAGACATCTCAACAGCGATACAGACAAAAGCTGGTTTTCTAAAGCCTAACATGCATATTCATCACAAGAAGCAACACCACTAAGATCTACATTCTAGGTTTCATACAATCATAAATGAATACAATAAAGGGTTTAGCCAAGCATGTTAAAGGTAAAGCAAGAACAATAAAGAATCAAACAACAAGACATATTGAATGATTAAGATAGTCTTACTTGATTAAAACATGAATTGAATGAGGTATAATAGGGTTTTGAAGCCTTAAAATCGTCCTAATAAGCTGCTAAATGAACTAGGGTCTGTCCTTCTTTTTTACTCTAAAGTTAAACACATAAAACCGTAATTTTGGGTTTGTATATATAGAAAAATCAATGCGACGGCGTCGCGTTTTAATCGTAACGCCATCATGAGTAAAATATTCTAGATCTTGGGCTGGGTCGTGTGAGCTGACACCGTTAAGAGATGTTGTGACGCCGTCACTAGATGAAGTGTGACGACGTCGTGTATAAATGGAGACGCCGTCTCCAGGCTTTGAGACTTTAAATCTTGAAGAGTCTTGGTGTTGGTTCGTAATCTTGTATGTTTCTTCTCCAAATGAGCCCAATGCCTTCCAAATGCTAAATATCTGAAAAGGAATGGTTAAGTACCTATTTTAGGCATAAATGCACGATTTAAGGGGTTAAATGACTGTGAAAAAGTGTATAGAATGACACCCCATCAAATACCCCTACACTTGGGATTTGCTTATCCTCAAGCAAATGGGCTTTTCTGCCTAGACAATAGCAATATAAGGGTCATTTAACCTACTCTTTAAAAGTATTTTACAACACAACCTTCTAGACCTCGTAATTAAAAGCACATAAAGTATACACTAGCACCTCACATAAGTGTTTGGGATTCTCTCTTTCTCTCGGGTGTATAATGAATTATAACATAATGGGGAAATGCAAAATCAACACTCATTATCTATCATAGCATATAAATTACCATAGTCTTAGTAAAGTATCAAACCTCTACCGCTAGGCGCAAGCATTATTCATTACTATCTAAGAGGTCTTTTAAATTAGGGTTGTGGGGTGTAGGTGTAAGATAACATATATGGAAACAAAAATGGATAGGATACATTTGGGTGGTAACATTGGGTGATTTTGGAGTGGATGGGTTAGCTAATTATTTATAAGAATACACGTTGGTTCAGTTGCTAAGCCAAAGACTCGAACAATATATACAAACTCTATAAAACTCTACACCAATCTCTTTCTTTTTCTTTTCTTGACTCTAATATAAACATAACATAAGCAGATGGCAGCCCATACATTTTTTTTACTTTTGTTTATATATATTTTTTTTGTACACTTTTGCCCTGCTATTACTTAAATATATAATACATCATGGGGGTTATAGATACAACCCTACACTTGAACTTTTACATACTCGATAATTTACAATCTAACTAATGACCTGATTTGAGTTGGATCAAAATAACATGGAGATTATTGAGCTATATTGGGGGTAATAAATTACTTCTTCCCCAATTCTTCATAAGATGAATACTACCATGAATCCCAATCATCCTAAAATAGTATTTACAAGGATAAGGACTTAGCAACACTGTACTCAAATAATTAACTTGGGTTAAACACAATAATGTACTAAAAGTGAGTACATACAAGGTTGGCTAAGGCGATTTGGGTGTAACGATTGGTTTAAGGGTGACAATTGTTGGGATTAAAAGCTTCTTGATGCTGTTTGGAGTTACTGTTGCTCTTATTGATGTTAATGCTGATCAGTCAAAGTAAGTGCTACTGGAGAAATTCAATGAAAATTATTCTAAGTGTTTAAGGCTACTGGTGAAGTTACAACTGTCAGTACACAGTTAGTACTGCTAGTGTAAAGTTACTATTGCTAGTGCATATTAGTGCTGCTCAGAAACATAGAAGAAAAACTGCTAAGTAGTTACTACTGCTAGTACAAAAGTTACTACTGTTAGTACAAAGTTAGAAGTTTAATGATGGGCATTCCCAATGAACATCAGTTAAAGTTTAACTCTATAAAGGATGCTAAGTTGTTGCTGGAAGCTGTAGAAAAGAGATTTGGTGGGAATGCAGCTACTAAAAAGACTCAAAGAAATCTCTTAAAGAAGCAGTATGAAAACTTCACTACTTCAAGCTCAGAGATGCTTGATCAAACTTTTGATAGGATTCAAAAGCTTGTGAGTCAGTTGGAGCTTTTAGATGAAAAGTTTTCACAAGAAGATGTTAATCAAAAGTTATTAAGAAGTTTATCATCTGAGTGGAACACACATGCTGTTATGTGGAGGAATAAAGCTGAGTTAGAAACAATAAGCATGGATGATCTCTATAACAACCTCAAGTTGTATGAGCCAGAAATCAAAGGGATGTCTAGCTCAAGTTCAAGCACACAGAACATGGCTTTTGTGTCCTCTTCAAATAACAACACTAACAACACTAATGAAGCAGTTAATACTGCTCATGAAGTTTCTACTTCCAGCACTCAAGTTAATGTTGCTTACTCTACAAATATTGATAACTTGAGTGATGCTGTTATTTGTTTATTTTTTGCTAGTCAACCAAATAGTCCTTAATTTGCACATGAGGACTTGTAACAAATCCATCCTGATGACATAAAAGAGATGGATTTGAGATGGCAAATGGCCATGTTGACTATGAGGGCTAGAAGGTTTTTGAAGAATACAGGAAGAAAGCTTACTGTTAATGGAAATGAGACTATTGGTTTTGATAAGTCCAAAGTGGAGTGCTACAATTGCCACAAGAGGGGACATTTTGCTAGGGAGTGCAGAGCTCCAAGAAATCAAGACAACAAGAACAAGGAAACCTCAAGAAGGAGTGTACCTATGGAAACAACTACTTCCACAACTTTGGTGTCATGTGATGGTCTTGATGGATATGACTGAAGTAATCAGGCAGAGGAAGGGCCTAATTATGCACTCATGGCTTACTCATCTTTAAGTTCTGACTCAGAGGTATCCAATGATTCTATGGTCAAATCTTTTATGGGAAACTGTGTTAATTACTTTAAAATCTCAAAATGATCAACTATTAAGAGATTTAGAGAAATCTAGTTTAATGGTTTTAGGTTATAAAACAGGTTTAGATATTAGTGGGAAGGAAAATTTGAATTTTAAAAAGAAGGAGTCTTTTTATGTTGAAAACATTATGGCTTAAAAATGGGATATTCTAATAGGAGAAATTCAAAAAGAAAATATTAGAGAAGCTTAGGAAGAAGATTGGAGAAAAATTCAAAAAGAAAATTTTTAGCAGTCAGTTTAATAAAGATAATTTGAAAATGCATTAATAGTTTAAACATGCTCCATAGAGTGTTAGATTGTTTTGTTGAAAATTGCAAGAAAGGTTTAGGTATGAAAAATTTAATGTAGTTCCACTCTCTACACAGGGAAATTTCATGCCTCCAAACAACTGATTTGTCTTTTAGCTGGTTTAGATGAGTTTGTTAATAAGCCTTGTAGTTGAGAAACAGAAAGTCTGATGAAGAAAGTAATGCAAAGGTATTTAGGAAGTCTGATGATTCCCCAATTATTAAAGATTGGGTGTCAGATAGTGAGGAAGAAAATGTGTCTCAACCTAAAATTAAGAAGAAAACAGTTAAGCCTAATATTGCTAATATAAAGTTTGTCAAACCTAAGTAACAAGAGAAAACTGCTAGGAAAAATACTAAACAAGTTGAGCAACATAGGCAAAACACTCGCATTCCTAGAGGCAATAAAAGAAACTAGAATAATATGATGTCTCAAAAACTAGGAATCAAATTTGAGATGTTTAATAAGGCCTGTTATGTGTGTAGAAGCTTTGATCATTTACAAGTTGATTGCAATTACCATCAAAAATAGTTTTAAAATCAAAGGATGGTAAAACATGTTTGGAACAATGCTCAAAGGGTGAATCATCAAAACTTTGCTAAAAAGACTCACCCCTGTGCTAAAAAGAACATGGTTCCAAGAGCAGTACTAATGAAGTCTGGCTTAGTATCAGTTAATATTGCTAGACAAAATATTTCTAAAATTGCAGTATCAGTTAATACTGCTAGACAAGTTAATATTGCTCACTCAAAAACAACAGTGAATGCTGCTAGACCTATGTCATATCTTTCTAAAATAGCACATTCAACTGTTAAGAGGCCCATTCATAAGAACACAACATTCAAAAACAGTAATATTGATCAAAGGGTTAATACTGTTAGTGGTAAAAAAATTAATACTGCTAGGCCAAAAGCAGTAGTTAATGTTGTTAAGGGAAATAATGTTAATGATGTTAAGGCCTCAGCTTGTTGGGTTTAGAATCCAAAGACTAAAGTTTTAGACCATGTTTCTAAATACAATAGTGCATCAATCACCCTAAAAAGGTTTGATTATATTGATGCACAAGGCAGATCCAAGTCAGTAATGGCTTGGGTGCCCAAAAAAACTGATTTTCTTATCTAATGTGCAGGGCAATCCACAAATGGATTTACAGGATCAAGGAATGATTGATAGTGGATTCTCAAGGCACATGACATGGAACATGTCTTATCTTACAGACTATGAAGAGATAGATGGATGATATGTTGCTTTTGGAGGGAACCCCAAAGGAGGAAAAATCACAGGAAAAGGTACCATTAAAACTGGTAATCTAGATTTTGAAAATGTGTATTTTGTGAGAGAGTTAAAGTTTAATCTCTTTAGTATCTCACAAATATGTGATAAAAAGAATAGTGTTCTTTTTAATGACACTGAATGTATTGTTTTATCTCCAAACTTTAAGTTAATTGATGAAAGTCAAGTTTTACTTAGAGTTCCTAGAAAGAATAATATGTATAGTGTTGATTTAAAGAACATAGTTCCTAAAGGAGGTTTAACTTGCCTTTTGACAAAAGCCACATCTAATGAATCTAAACTTTGGCATAAAAGGCTAGGTCACTTAAATTTTAAAACCATGAATAAATTGGTTAAGGGAAATCTGGTAAGAGGTTTATCTTCCAAACTTTCTAAAAATGATCAAACCTGTGTTGCTTGTCAAAAGGGAAAGCAGCACAGAGCCTCTTGTAAGTCCAAAACTAAGAACTTAATCGGTCTTCCTTTATATTTATTGCATATTGACTTGTTTGGTCCAACATTTGTAAAAAGCCTTATGAAGAAAATGTATTGCCTAGTTGTCACAGATGATTACAGTAGGTTTACATGGGTTTTCTTTCTAGCTACAAAGGATGAGACTAGTGGCATTCTTAAGTCCTTTATAACTGGTATAGAAAATCAAGTAGATCACAAGGTTAAGGTGATTAATTGTGATAATGAGACTGAATTCAAAAATAGAGAAATGAATCAGTTTTGTGAAATGAAAGGTATTTTAAGACAATTTAGTGTAGCTAGAACTCCTCAACAAAATGGAGGTGCTGAGAGGAGGAATATGACACTAATTGAGGCTGCTAGGACTATGCTAGCTGATTCTAAGTTGATAACTACTTTTTGGGCAGAAGCAGTTAATACTGCTTGCTATGTGCAAAATAGAGTGTTAGTAGTTAAGACTTATAACAAGACCCCATATGAACTTTTTCATGGTAGAACACCAGCTTTAAGTTTTATAAGACCATTTAGGTGTCCTGTTACTATTCTTAATACCATAGATTACTTAGGCAAATTTGATGGTAAGGCCTATGAAGGTTTCTTTGTTAGATATTATTTAAATTGTAAAGCCTTTAGAGTATTCAATAGTAGAACAAGGATAGTGGAAGAAAACCTGCATATTAGGTTCAGCGAGAGTACACCTAATGTTGTAGGTAGTGGACCAGATTAGCTATTTGATATTAATGCACTAATAACAAGAACAATGAATTATGAGCCAATTGTTGCAGGAACACAATCTAATGATTTTGCAGGTACAAAAGCAAGTAATAATGCAGGTAAAGCTAGAAAGAAGACAGATGCTGTCAAGGATTACATTTTGCTACCATTATGGACTACTGATCTAGCATTTTTCCAAGATCCAAAGAGTTCTCATGATGATGGATCCAATCCTTCAAGTGATGATAAAAAGAAGGTTGATGAAGATCCAAGAAAAGATAGTGAATGTAATGATCAAGAGAAAGAAGATAATGTTAACAACACTAACAATGTTAATGCTGCTAGCTCAAATGAAGTTAATGTTGTTGGTGAAAAAACAAGCATTGAACTTTCATTTGATCCAGATATGCCTGCTTTGGAAGATTATAGCATATTTGACTTCACAAGAGATGATGAAGATAATGGTGTAGTGGCTGACATGAATAATTTGGATACTACAATCAAAGTGAGTCCTAATCCAACTACAAGAATTCATAAAGATCATCCTCTTGATCAAGTGATTGGAGATTTGCAATCAGCTACACAAATAAGAAAGATGTCAAAGAATTTGAAGGAACATGAGTTTGTTAGTACTATTCAACAAAGAACAAACCATAAAGACCTTCAAAACTGCTTGTTTTCTTGCTTTTTATCACAAGAAGAACCCAAAAAGGTAATTCATGCATTAAAGCATCCAAGCTAGAAAGAGGTTATGCAGGAAGAGCTTCTACAATTCAAGTTACAAGAAGTTTGGACTTTAGTGAATTTACTAAATGGAAAAAGGGCTATAGGCTCTAAATAGGTTTTTAGGAATAAAAAGGATGAAAGGGGAATTGTGATAAGAAATAAAGTAAGATTGGTTGCTCAAGGGTACACACAAGAAGAAGGGATTGACTATGATGAAGTCTTTGCCCTTGTTGCAAGAATTGAAGTAATTAGGCTATTTTTAGCTTATGCTTCATTTAAAGATTTTTGTGGTGTATCAAATGGATGTAAAAAGTGCTTTTCTCTATGGGAAGATTGAAGAAGAGGTGTATGTATGTCAACCACCAGGATTTGAAGATCTAGACTTTCCTGATAGAGTATACAAGGTTGAAAAGCACTGTATGGACTACATCAAGCTCCTAGAGCTTAGTATGAAACCTTGTCAACATATCTGTTAGACAATGGCTTTCAAAGAGAGAAAATTGACAAGAGCTTATTCATCAAAAGGTACAAAGGTGATATTTTGTTGGTCTAAGTTTATGTGGATGATATCATCTTTGGTTTAACAAAGAAGGAGTTATGCATTGCATTTGAGAAGTTGATGCATGAGAAGTTTCAGATGAGTTCTATAGGAGAACTTACATTCTTCTTGGGATTACAAGTAAAGCAGAAGAGGGATGGCATATTTATTAGTCAAGATAAATATGTGGAAGAAATTTTGAAGAAATTTAGTTTTACAGAAGTCAAGACTGCAAGCACACCAATGGAAACTCAAAAGCCTTTGCTCAAGGATGAAGATAGTAAAGAAGTGGATGTTCATATGTATAGGTCAATGATTGGTTCATTGATGTATCTTACATCTTCAAGACCTGCCATCATGTGTGCAGTGTGTGCATGTGCTAGATACCAAGTCAATCCAAAAGTTTCACATCTTCATGATGTGAAAAGGATTTTTAGGTACTTAAAAGGTCAACCAAAAATGGGCCTTTGGTATCCAAAAGATTCTCCTTTTTATTTGGTAGCATACACTGATAGTGATTATGCTGGAGCAAGCTTGGATAGTAAGTCTATAACAGGATGTTGTCAATTCATTAGATATAGATTAATATCATGGCAGTGCAAGAAACAGACAATGGTTACAAATTCCACAACAGAAGCTGAGTATGTGGCTGCTTCAAGTTGCTATGGACAAGTGCTTTGGATGCATAATCAACTACTTGATTAAGGGTTTTAATCAATTAAGGGTTCAAGTTTTATATGAATTAGTATTGTTATTCATGTCAATAAATTTTTTTGCTGTTACGTATAATTTGTACTGCTGGTTATACTTAATACTGTTGAGTTACTGCTGTTAGTTATACTTAATACTGTTGGGTATAATTAATACTGTGATGATTGAAAAAATTAATACTGCTCGTTCTAAGTTAATGCTGCTAGGCATAACTTACTACTGCTAGTTCTAAGTTAATGCTGTTAGGCATACACTTACTACTGCTGAGTTACCACTTCTAAGTTCAAGTTAATGTTGTTGAGGGTATTTTCATAAATACTTCGATTAAGGGTTTCAATCGAATCTTTAATCGATTTCATACTTTCGTAAACTCTCTAATCATAAACCCTAACTTAATTTTATCATCCATCATCAAAACCTAACACAAATGACAACCCTAAAGTTTGCAGATACTCATAACATGGTCGCATTTTTGTCTAAACCTGCAGAAAGTGATGGGTTTGAACAAATTGTAGATTTTCTAAATGCACAACCTATAAGATATGCATTAACGGTTAATCCTACTATATATATCTCTTGCATTGAACAATTCTAGTCTACTGGCGTGGTCAAAACTATCAATGAAGAAGTACAGTTGCATGCTCTAGTAGATGGGAAGAAAATAATTATCTCTAAAGCATCTGTGAGAAGAGATCTTAAACTAGAATATAAGGAAGGTATTGATTGTTTACCAAACTCTACCATTTTTGAACAACTTGCATTGATGGGATATGAGAAAATTTCACAGAAGCTCACTTTTTATAAGTCATTCTTTCCCCTACAATGGAAATTTCTGATTCATACTATTCTACAATGTCTAAGTCCAAAGACTACTGCATGGAATGAGTTTAGTTGCACTATGACATCTGCTATTATTTGCTTAGCAATAAACCAGAAGTTCAACTTTTTAAAATACATTTTTGAAAGTATGGTTAGAAACTTAGATAATGTGTCTGGGAAATTTTTAATGTATCCAAGGTTTGTACAAGTGTTTCTGGAACAACAAGTTGGTGATCTGTCAATTCATAACAGAATTTATGTTGCACCCTCTCATACTAAAAAGATTTTTGCAAATATGAGAAGGGTAGGAAAAGGTTTTTCTGGTAGAGTGACACCTTTATTTCCAACAATGGTGGTACAAAACCAACAAGAATTAGGTGAAGGTTCATCAATTCCAACTGATCCCCGTCACACACCCACTTTTATTCAACCATCTCCTCAACCTCAAAAGATATAAAAACCTAGGAAGCCTAAAAGAAAGGACACTCAGATACCGCAGTCTAGTAATCCTAGTGAAAATGTTGCAAATGAGGCTGTCTATAAGGAGTTGGGTGACAGTTTGGTGAGGGTTACCACTACTGCTTCTAGCTTAGAAGCAGAGCAGGACAGTGGTAACATAACTAAGACCCGATCCTAGGAAACACCTAATGAATCTAGTTATAACACCTCGTGTTTTCAAGTCATTGACGAAGTCAATAAATCTACTAATTATTTTTGGTGTTGTACGCGTTTACTTTTAATTTCATGTATTAAGTAAAATCGCGTAAGCTAAAAATGATCGTTCAATGTAAACGGGCATCAAACAATTAAATGTTTACATCAAGCAAGTGTTAAGTAATTATTTTTAAGATAATTATTAACTTTATTTATTTTATTTTTATTGGTTACGTAAATTTGTTACGTTTCGCGATAAAGTACGTTTAGGCATACCCGGAACCACCAAAACTTTTCTACGCTTCAACAAATACCCACTTTTATACCTAATACTCAAAAATCATAAAAATATATCATATATATCAACACTTGGCCGGATTTGGTCCTATGGATACAAGAAATATCAAGAAAATCTTGCAACTAGTATTTGTACAACACATCTCATTAAACCTTATGACAATTTCAAGCAAAGCCCATACCATGACCATAAGGACTTCCTTGATTTCCTCATTTATGTCCCAAGACTTTCCTATCACCACTTGACTAGCTTATGAGTATATAGAAAGAATACTTGCAAGTATACACATAGATAACACTTCAACATTTAACAAAAAAAATCAAATTTCTCTTCTCTTTTGCCTTTAAAAACCCACGGCATCAACACCCCTTTATACTCAATCCATAGTTTGATTTTGCAAGACCATACACACCATCACACATCATTCCTAAGATATACTAAGGTGTTTGCAAGCCTTGGTTAACCATTTACAAGTATAGAAACAAGAAAGGAAGATTAGGGTTTCTATTTGGAAAACTAGGGTTTCAAGTGTGCAAGCTTGGGATTAAAGTCTAAACAAGGGTTTAGCACATATTTTTCATCATCATCATTCATCACTAAGGTTATCTAAATCCCTTAACTTTTCATTTCCATGATCATATGTGTATATGATGTTTATGTAGTAAAATCACCATTAGGATACTTTTTAACATGTAGAAAATGTATTTTTACTTGCGATTATGAATTGGTACACTTATACACATGTTATGTTGATGGTAAGATCATGTTAAAAATGGATACATAAGTGTTTCACAATCTTGGCTAAGCTTAAAAAGTGATAATGCAAGATTAGGGTTTCTAATGATTTACTTCAAAAGCTATAAGTAAAAGTGTATAAATAACTTTGTAAACTTGTTAATCTTGTTACCATGGACTTGTGAGGACAAAGGATGGATTATGGACATTATTATATGTATCACATATGATACATATTCATTAAAAAGGGGCTGTTTGGATTTCAAATTTCCAACAGTGAGTTTGATGTTTTATAAAGATAATACACCTCATGACGATTCCAAAAAGATAAGAAACTCGAAAAACGGATTAATAACGAAAAAGATACGCTAATTACGAGTTATACGTTAATTAAACGGGTTTATAAAATAACTTTTATAAAAATTATACAAAACAGAAAGTTTGGTATTTTTAACAGATTATACATATTTTTAGGATTCCAAAACAATAAGAAACGTAATTTTTTGATTAAAAACGAAGAAGTTATGAATTACGCGAGTTTATATACTTAAAATGTATAAAAATATTTTTATAAAAAGTTACTGTTCATGACAGAAACATTAATTTTTGTAAACTTCATAAATAAATAGAACTTTCAATTACGAGAACGTGCTCGAAAGAATTACTAAAAACGGAGCTAAAACGAATAAAATACGACGTTTACGATAATTCGAGTTTATAAAAGTAATTTTATAAACTATGAACAGTAAAAATTACTGTTCATCAGCAGACCCCACTTTATAAAAATGTGATAATTTTGATAACAAAGACGTGGTCGAAGGAATCGCTAAAATCGGGATTAAAACGAATAAGTTATTGCATTTACGGGTATTACGACAATTAAATTTATAAAAGTACAGTTCATCAAAAGGTTATATAATATAAAAATGTAAATTTTTTTAATATCATCTGAATACGAAGACGTGGACGTAAGAAACACGAGAAACGGGTTTAAAACGGGAAAGTTAAGCTAGTTTTACTAAAACGATAATTATAAACGATTTCACTCTATAACAACGATTTTTAAATTACAAATAGATGGTGATGTAGCTACATAGACATGTATATGATATTAGATAATCAATGTGATTAGTACTTATACGGCCTATATTAATTTAGGTTGCATCCGATCAGTTGCGTGACGCATTATCTGTGATAGTTGGATTGTCCACTCAAGGTGAGTTCATAGCCCCACATTTTACATGGTTTTGTTTTATAAGTTTTGGGGTGGAAAACATGCAATTTTTTTATAACTGGACATAAGTGGATAATATTTGTACGATGATTACGTGTTGCCTAAGTAGCGATAACCCAAGTTGAGCCCATTATTATGAACTGTTAATTATGGTATAACCAATTGGATTGGTCTCAGTAAGCGCGAATGTTATGAATAGATCTATTGGGTTTGACAACCCCGTTCGGGTGATTAGCTATCACTAGGCAAACGAACGTATACCATGTCGGATTAGGGATGTTGCGGGTTAGAACATCAATACGGGCAATGTGGGCAATTATATATTGCCATATATTTATGTCGAGCTTCAGTGTCATGAGCTTAGAGCAACGTAATTACAATTATGTGATGTTTTGCATCTCCTGCATTATCATATACTTGGGGAAATCTTGTGGTCCAACTTTATACGATTTATCAAACCTATGAATTCACCAACATTATTGTTGACGTTTTAAAGCAATGTTTTTCAGGAGGTCAGTAAGCACAAGGTGCAAGCGATACATTGGTGATTTTGTATTTTGGGATGACATGCTTAAAGATATGGTTGCATTATATTTTGGGAATCATGTATTATGAACTAGTATCTTTGTAATATGGACAATGAAGAAGTTAAGCTTCGGGCTTTTTGTAACAAATGTTTGTTAAATCCAATGTATCAGTTTTAAACGACTTTTAATGGTCGTTCTATATATATCTTGTGTTATTGATCTAAGATGTGACATGCCCCGGACCCTTATTCCGTTGTGCGCCTTTTTGGGGGTGTTACAGATTGGTATCAAGAGCCAAGGTTATAGAGAACCAGGTCAAAAAAAAAAATTCTAGACTATAACCATTTTCAAACATTGCTTATATACAAAAGGGTTTTTTTTTCACAGGACATACATGCATACATACATACATACACTACTTGTACATTAGTCGGTTAGGCTAGATGCATGCATGATTGATATTCATGATTGATATACATGTTATGATATAAATGTATATTACTATAAGAGTCTTATATTAAATACTAATATAAGTTATTTTGGATTTTCAGATACGGTTATGTCAGATTCGAAGATTACACGGTCACTACACGGCAGTGTCCAGTCTTTTGAGATAGGTCAGACATTGGGTCACAGCTGTCGATGGTCCACCATTATGCAGAGACCATATGCTTACTATGGTGCTTTATCAGGCTCCACCATCGCCTGACTACATGCCTAGCCCTAAGGAGCCGCAGTCACCACCCCTACTGGACTTTTCCTGAGCCGATGTACCCTGAGTACATGCCACTGGAGGATGAGATACTCTCGGCTGAGGAGCAGCCACTGCCTGTTGCTGCCTCACCCACTGCAGATTCACCAAGATATGTTCCTGAGTCTGATCTAGAGGAGGAGCCAGAGGAGGACGATGAGGATCCCGAGGAGGATCCAGCTGATTACCCTGCTGATAGGGATGATGATGATGATGAGGAGGAGGAGGAGCCTTCCGGAGATGATGCCGATGATGAGGACGAGGACGAGGATGAGGAGGAGGAGGAGGAGCACCCAGCTCCGGCCGACTCTGTCCCACCTGTACACCGTATGACTGCCAGGATATCTATCCGGGATGAGCCATCCATATCACTCTGCTGGAAGAGGTCGAGAGACTTCTTGCCTTAACCACTCCACCACCATCACCACTTACTCCACTATCATCTCCATTACCACAGATACCATCTCCCCCACTTCCAGCATCACCACCAGCATCTGTATTACCTGCATCACCACCTGCTAGTCCTATTCGTCCGTTGGGCTATCGAGCTGCTATGATCCGGCTGAGAGCCGAGACACCATCCACTTCTCATCCATTACCACTACCTACTTCATCACCACCTTTGCAGTTACTATCTTCTGACCGCAGGGCAGACAGGCCCGAGATTACACTACCACCTCGGAAGAGGTTGGGTATTGATCTTGGTCCGAGATGTGAGGTGGGAGAGAGTTCAGCTGCTGCTGCCGCTAGACCGATTAGAGGTCGTAGGGCAGATTATGGGTTTGTCGGTACTATGGATACCGAGATCAAATAAGAAAGAGCCAAGGAGGTCGGCTATGGGATTAGAGATGTTTGGGTAGACCCGAGAGAGGCTGTTGAGGAAGTAGCACCGATGACCCTTGAAGGGGTCAATACTAGGGTGACCGAGCTTGCTGCAATTCAGGAGCAGGACAAGCAGGATATCTCTGCTGTGATAGGGGATACTCAGGATAGGCAGACCCAGATATATCAAAGAGTTGAGACATTAGGTGATGATAGTCAGTACCACTATGAGACTGCACGACTACTAGATCAGGAGGCTCTGGTTTGCCAGGAGGCATGGGGACTCTCCATAGAGGTTAGCTATATGGCACGTTCAGAGATTATGACATTACCCTCTGTAGTGATGGGTCAGCAGGCAGTGATTTCACAGTTGCAGGCAGCTGACCATAGGAGTCAGACTATGACTTCAGAGATGCTACAGGTGGACCACATGAGGCAGACAGAGATTGCAGCATTATAGACATTTGACCGTACCCGACAGGAGCAGCTTGTGCAGACTTTGATATTGATGCAGTCACTACAGGGACAGGTGACCACTTTACAGGGACAGGTGACAACACTGCAGGGACAACCGGGACCCTCTGGAGGTCCAGCATAGCCAGTTGCACCAGAGGAGGCTGGTAGTAGTTCATAGATCAGGTTATGACTAGTTGTTTTGTATATAGCCTACTAAGTATTACGGGTGACTCCCGACTAGTAGGGCTCTAGGTTTATGTTGTATTCGTAGATATCTTTTGTTAGCCGGCTAAGTATTATGGGTTTTATACCCAGCTATCATGGTAGTAAGATTTGTATTTTTATTTCTTGTATCAAGAAATCGTGTATGCTTTCCATGTATATATAGAATGGTGGTATTATGTCAGGAATGTAATATGTTTTGGTTGTAATCGAATTTGTGTAAATGAATGTCGATTTATCTATACCAGTGTTGAACTCAGTTCAGTTATATATTTCACTGTGGGATGTGATCTTGTTTTATTTATTGTGTATATGTTATGTCATGGTTAAGATTTTATGAAATCTAACGGGTGTTATACTTTTTGTGATTGAAGAAAATGGCATCGAAAAGAACCACGAGGGCTAGACCAGCCCCATAAACAACAACTACTACCACATCTGTCACCAATGCCTAACTTCAGGCAATGATTGATCAAGGTGTCACTGCTGCACTAGCAGCACGTGATGCAACTAGGAATGGCGATGATAGCCATACCTCGGGAACGGGTGTCAGGAGGACTGAACGCGTTGCATGAGAGTGCACCTATCAAGACTTCATGAAGTGCCAACCTCTGTATTTCAAAGGCACTAAGGGAGTTGTTGAATTAAATCAAGGGTTTGAAAGGATGAAGACTGTGTTTCGCATAAGCAACTACTCTGTGGATAATCAGATCAAGTTTTCCACTTGTACTCTTCTCGCAAGTGCTTTGACGTGGTGGAACTCCCACGTTAGGATTGTTGGTCAGGATGTTGCGTATGCAATGACTTGGACAGATCTGAGAAAGAAAATGACTGACAAGTACTGTCCAAGGAACGACATGAAGCAGCTCAAGGTTGAGTTATGGAATTTGAAAGTGAAAGGTACCGATGTGACAGGGTACAATCAACGATTCCAAGAACTAGCACTACCGTGTATTAGAATTTTCCTGAAGAATTGGACAAGGTTGAAAGGTATGTCGGTGGGTTGCCCGACATGATTCAGGGAAGTGTTGTGGCATCAAAACCAAAAACCATGCAGGAGGCTACTGAAATGGCATCCGACTCTCCTTAGAACTTCAGCGTATTACTTCTAAATACCAGCTGATATCCATCTCAGCTGACGAGTATGTCTTCAAGTGATCTTCGACTTCCTTGACGGTGTTTTTGACTTGAATACGTATGACGTTGCTCTCTAAGGCTTTGCACTCAGAGAGTCCTTTCATAACCTCTAAGTCCCATCACTTAGAGGTTCTTCAATAACCTCTGAGTCCCATCACTCAGAGGTTCTTCAATACTTAGCCTAATTTCTGTTTAAATCTAGGTGCTGATTACTGGGAATTGAATCAGCCCAACAATCTTCCCCTATTTGAATATAAATTATGCTAAGTTAAAATTATTGTAAGTGAGTACACAGCTTCTTCTTGCACATAATTTGACAGAAATTATAACAAAAGAAACTTCATTAATTATATCAATACTAGCCCAAATTATCTAAGTTCTTTTCAACGGTCTGCCTAGCCTCTATACAATCATCCCTAGCCTCTATTACATAGTTCATCATTCTGAACATCTCACTAGAAATCTCTGAGTTCACCTTGATTTGGTTATGGATGCGGATTTGCTGAACAATAAGGGTTAGATAAAACTCACTCTCTCTTTAGAAGGCTAAACCCATATTCCTATTCATGAATAATATTCCAGACTCAGGTTCTTTGATGACAAGTCCTTCCATTGGCACCACCCCAGGATGAGGAGTTAGATTCCTATTCATCCCATCAACTCTGACATCTTCAATCACAAAATCCTCTTTGAGGAACTCAGTCCCTTTCCTTTTCTTTTCCTCAGCAGTCAGTCTAAAGGTTGCAAGTTCAGGCGGTGGTGGGAGTCCTAGTCTTTTTGCTTGATTGATGACCCATTGGAATTTTTCCATCAGACTTTGTAGTAGCACATCATATGATTTGCCTGATTTCTTTGAAGCCAAAGCATGAACTTCCAGTCATTCACTGAAGCCTAACATTTTGAGTTAGAAGTTTGGATAGACTTTGAGGTTTAGAGGATCCTTATCTCTGGTGATCCTCATTGTTGCAGTCTTGCTAGAGTTAACAACATAGCTAATTTTGGTGATAGGCAGAGGATCAATTCTTTCAGAGATGCATTGGTTGAATTCATTGAGCATCTTTGCTTTCTATTCTTCATGCTCTTCCCACTTTTGAGCTTGAGCCTTGATAGTAGCAGGATTTAGCAATTTCTTTAACTCTTTCTCTGACTTCTTCTCCTGCTCTTTCAACTCAGCTAATCGTTTTATTTCTTTAAGTTGAGCCATGAACTTCTCCTGACTTAGTGTTCCCTATGGAAGGATAAAGGACTTAAGATTTAGTATTTTGAGAACTGAACCACTTTCTTCAATGAAGGACATGATATCCTTTGGTGTCTCTTCAGAAGCAAATCCTTTCCCTTTAGATTCATCTCTGGGAGGAGTTGGCTCTCTTAGAGGAGTAGGTGAGAATTTTGAAGAGGTTGGTCCAAACAGTTGATTAGTAAACTGTTTAACTCATGGTTGTGGCTTGCTGAGGATGGGATCCATGATTGTGAATCTTTTAGACAAGGGTTATTTGTCAAGATCATCATCATCCTATGAATCTTTCTTAGTAGTGAGATCTACCAAGTCCTTCTTCTCATAGTCATAAATAACCATAGGTGATTCTTTGTTGACTTTTGGCTTAGAGACTGGGAGAGTTGATTCTTTGTCAGTAAGCTCCCGTTGAGTTTCAGGTGTTGGTTCAGGTGGGGTGATGTTCTCAGCTTCCTTATGCTCCCCCTGAGTTAGAGCAGGGATTGCATCCTTATCCTTCTGTTTCTTCTCCCCCTTAGCAGTTTCATCAATGATAACTGCTGATTCGAGAAGGTCTTTCACTTTCTGCAGCTGAGTTTGCATATTTTGAAAGGATGATGAATACTTAGAAATATGATTGGTGTGAGACTTTATATCATCACAGACTCCCTCTAGTCTAACAACTTGAACCTTTTTGGCCACCTCAGATTTGATCACTTTGGAGAGTTCTTTTTAAAGGGTGACAAATCTGCTGCTTTGAGCAACATGGGATATATTGAACTGTTTGTTCATCTACTTGACCACATTTTTGTTCAAATAAGTTTGTGTCTCTGCAAACTGTTCAGAGACAACTAGAATGTGAGTTTGCAAAGATTCATTGATGATCAAAGGAAGATAATCCCTGAGAGAAGCTGAGAGGATTGCAGGTAGCTGTTCTTTGAGAGCATTG
The DNA here is from genome assembly GCA_026074375.1 of Tanacetum coccineum. Taxonomy (NCBI): domain Eukaryota; kingdom Viridiplantae; phylum Streptophyta; class Magnoliopsida; order Asterales; family Asteraceae; genus Tanacetum; species Tanacetum coccineum. Next base: position 16,348 of record BQNB010022646.1, on the reverse strand, counting down.
GTGACAAGGGCTGGTAGAGATGATTTAATTTCATCAGAGACTTTTTGAGCAATAGAAGATTCTAAATCTTCAAGTCTTGAATGAAGAGAGCTGACTTCTTCACATATGTGATCCATATGGTCTGGAAGACTCAGACGTTCAGCGAAAGCATAATCATCTTGGACAATGTGGTCAGATGTTGACACTTCATTGTTATGAAAATCGTCATAGTCAGTAATTTCAAATTCCAAAATAGACCTCAGTTCATCATCAGGCATTAATTGCAGGTCAGAGTCAAAGTTGTCTTGGATATCAGCTGATTCATAGTCCTTCATGGTCTGATCTTGTGGTACAGAGAGATGGCTGGTTAGAAGAGACTTGACAACTTTAATTTTTGACTCTGTATCATAGAGACTTTCTGAAGTTGCTTGAACAACTTTGTTATGATTATCAACATCATCCAACACCTGCTTAATTGTGGGAATCTCCAGAGTTTGATCCTCAGCTACCTCCTTTTTCTAAACATTTTTTAGGTACCTGCATAAACATGTTAGTTAAAACATATGAAGTTTTAATGAGGTTTAGGATCGCCATTCGCTGCCCCTAAGAAGACTGGGTGTGATTATCTAGTCCCCTCAAAAGTTCTTTAAAATTAAGATAAGAAAGAATGAACTTTTGGGACTCTTTTCAGTTGTGAGTTTGTAATATAGGGAAGGATCATCATTCGCTGCCCCTAAGAAGAATGGGTGTGATTATCCAGTCCCCTCAAAGTCAAAGACTTTGGGACTCTTTTTATTGGATTAAGGGACCTCTGAGGCTGAGTGAGTACAGTTCATACAGAGGTCAACTTTGATGCACGGATGGGATGATCCAGCAAAGTTTAGAGTTTTCAGAGTCAACATCAGACAGTTTTAGTCTTTTAGTATCACTCTCTTAGTGCAGAAACAGAGTGTATAGAAAATATAGAATGTAAGTGCAGACTCAGACACTCTAGTGGGTCGGGGGTGGCCCTTAACTTCACCACTCTCTCCTAGAGAAGTTTGAGAGTGGTTGCTTGCAGTGCCCCTTATATTTTAAACTGTTACCTTTGTGGTATCAACGGCTTTAGGCTTGTTGTCCTGAACCTCTGCCGTTACGGAGACTTCTAAACTCTGAATGGGAACAACGTCGACCACAAACTCCTTAGTTTCCTGAAGATGGGTGGTTGTTGAGGAAGTGTTCATTTCCCTTCTATCATTTGAAACCTTTGGTTGAGATGAAGATGGGATTTTCTTCTTCTTAGGTTGTGTGACACCTGTAAAAATTTAGGTTTTACTTTTTACCATTTAGGTTTAACTACTTACCGTAAAACTATCAAATTACCACTTAATCTCAAAAAGAAGTTATCCTAGGAGTGAGATACAATATTATAGGCTATATAGAGCCTAAGTACCATGTAAACGTCGTTAATATTGCATAGTAAGTCTAAAAGGATATTTTAGAGCCTATTAAATACGATCATATCTTTCGCATTATTTGTGAAAGAAACATTTTTCTTATGTCTTTGTGATCCCAACACATAAACAAAACCTTAAAATGAGTTTAGATTAGTAGTAAACTCATGAGATATCTTTCTAAACATTTAAATACCCATGTACATTTATTAAACCGCTAATCACCCAATTTCACCCAATAATCATTTTTACTTTCGTATAACGTACCGTAAACCCAACTCATCATATCTAACACTCAAGTAAACCTTAATTACCCTAATTACCCATGACTAAATAAGTTTTACACACTAAGTACCCTGAAATTTAGTTAACACAACTTAATTACGCCAAAAGCCAAATTATACTTAACACTTGCTAATTTTTCGTATTACCTTTCCTTAAACCTTTACAAGAACCTTAGTAATACTTTTTCTACATTAAATATACAGAATTACAACTACCATGCATTATTCTATACAAGTAACTAGCCTAATAAAACCATAATGTGCCCATACCTTCCTTTATCCATCAGAAAATCCCATGAAATGCTCTAATCCATTTCTTTTTTATCAAAACACTATTCCGTGTGATCATGGCTGAGATTTCATGGATAATGGAAGTCTATAATGCAGCACATGAAGCCTTTGTACTTCCATTGCATTCGAAAAACACACTCATACATCCTTTGTTCCTTGTATATTTGTCGAGACCTCCAACGGCCACAAATCACCACTTTGTTCAACCAAAAACCTCACTTGATACTTGTAAACCTCTCTTATATGTTCCTTAAACAACTACACAAGAAACCTAAGCAAGAACTATCCCTAAACAGCCCATACATTTCGAGCTAGGACAAGAACTAGTCGAAGAAAACCCTAATTGTGCACTAAACCATAATTTTGTGTAAACTACTTTTCTTTTGCTCCCTTGATGTCGTGCTCTTACAACCTGAAAATAAACTATCTTGGGTTATTTTTGTGATCACAAAACATTATTCACTTGAATTTATAGCTTTGGTTTGGGTTTGAACGAGTAGAAATAGAAAACGTGGGTTTTCTAGGATTTTCTAGCTCGTACGTCTCTTGAATCGTCTAAACAATTGTGAGTTGCATTTTTCCATGTTCAATACTTTTTATTACATACATTAGTCCCAATTAGAAGTGCTTATAGTTTAAAAATAACTTGAAAGAAGTTACATGCATACGTAAAAAGCTACATGCATACGTAAAAACATACATGCGTACGTAAAAACATGACATATTAAATTTGACTTCGAACATAAATGGTTAAAAAGTAAGAACATAACCCTTGACTATTATAAATTAGACATAATAAACTTTCGTTGGCCTTTGGAATCACTTAAAACGGATAAGAAACGACCAAGATATCAACTCGAGAAGATCTATGATTTTATGTGTAATATAAAGGATCATAATTATGCACCAACTTTTGCTAATTTAACAAGGCACCTAGAAGTGATATTAAAATGGAAACCCTACTGTTTTAGATGGATTATAATATGAAAAGAAGGCAGCAAAAGAACCAAGTAAACAGGACGAATAACGAAGTCGTGGCGAATACTTAAAGTTGACCCGTTTAGAATAAAGTCATAATAAATTCTGCTAGTATTTTTTTAAAAACTCTAACTTATTTTTGGTAAAATGAGACCTAATTAAGAATTATATCATTTCATACTAATCCTTACCTATTAAACTACTTGAAACATGATAACATGGAAATTTATACCTTTATGTAGACCCAATAGAAGTAAAAACCTCTTTTTGGACATTGAAACATAAGTAGACTGTTTGACCTACTTAGAGACTTTTCCGACCATGGACTCAATCATGATCTTATACCATACAACCTCTAATATTTTATAGGTAAGTAACATGACATACGGATATGAACATGTAGTAGAGAACTTGACCTAATGAGGAAAGACGTATCATGAGAACTTTTGTTTTTACAAGTATTATGAATAAAGATTTTCATAAACTCAAAGCACTTACAAAGGATGGATCATGCATTGTAACTCACTTGTTTTGCATACATGTTAAAGTAGACATGATTTCATTATTTAGGTGTTGGATAGAGTGTTCTATAAATTTTCCGTGCCTACAACTTAATTCAGTATTTTGCTATTATCATTAAGGTGAGTTTCATAGCCCCTACTCTACTATTTTTAAATCATCTTTTGGAGTAAGAACATTGCTTATTTCAAATGCATGACCACAAGTACAATTACTCATTACCGATTGGTCTAAGTCCCTATTAAAGCCAAGTTGCTAATTGCCCGCTATCATGAACCGTTAATTGCTTTTAAGAGTGAATGTTATGGGTAGATCTATCGGGATTGACATCCCTGTTTGTCTTGTACTGACATTAGTCAAGCGAATAGAGTTTCATTTAAGACATTACGAGTGTCCTGGGTTTGTCACTTGCATGGGAATTCATTTTGTGGGATACACACATGTTAACGCGTCGGTGTCATGAGCTTAGACAATAGTAAATGCTTTTCATTGGTGACTTATAGGGATACTATATTTCACACTATGGTTAAAATCTTGTGGTTCATCACTATTATCAAACAAACAAACCTATGAACTCACCAACTTTATGTTGACGCTTTAGCAATGTTTTTCTCAGGTGTTAAGAGTGAAGATGCTATATGAAGTCTCATGCATTGCAGTCATTTCCAGTTTAGCTAAAGATCATTTGTTTCATTTAAAAACCATGTTGTCTTGTCGATTTATGCTTCCGCACAATGTTTAAACAATTTATTACTACCTATTGCAAATGATCAATTTTCTAAAACGTCTCATATAGAGGGCGTTCTTTATTGCCTTGTGTTGTGATATTTATGAAGTCACACGCCCCCGGTTGCCATTATACTCTGATATTTTTGAGGTGTAACAGATTGGTATCAGAGCTCTTGTTTATAGAGAACTAGGTTGCATTAGTAACTCTAGACTATAACTGGCTCTTAAAAAAACATGACATAATAACGTGCACTCTATTTACTACTATCTGCTTTTTAAGTTAGTAACTGTCTGACATGATATCACCAATTAACTGAACTACTGTTTGTCGTCATGGGATACATGATATTTTGGACTACAAATTATCATCCATGGTTAGGGGATGACATGTTCTATGATTTATACATTTATATTGTCATAGTACAGGAACTGCCATACCTTATGCGATTTTCATTGGGTAGTTAGCCATATTTGTATAATCAGTATTTCACTATATATGGTTTCTTTGCATACACGATGTGGATTACATCAGTAATTACATACTTACTATCTCATTATATGAGAGCTATATATAAACACTGCGAACTACTTTAAGAACCGCATCCTCGTTATTTCACTACAAAGAATTACTTACAACAACCTTTTAGGTTGCCTACATTACTTCTATAAATGACTATTTATATAAGACATCAGTACCTACTTAAAAGTATTTTAAAGTATACAAGAATTTACCAAAAGTATGCATCACTTGAATGCACCAATAATCGATGAATACCACATCACTTGAAATCTAGGATAACAAATTCATAACAGCAAGAGGATAAGATATAAACGGTAAAAGTAAAAAAGCAACAGTCAAAATTAACAATTTGAAGATATAAAGGTTTACACCAATTCCTGAGTCAACTCTACAGTTCTATACATGTTGTCAGGAATCTTACAACACTTTTGGGTCACTCCCCCCCCATGCCAAATTAAAATATTAAAGTTTGTACGCAATTGATAATTGTCAGTAATTTCCAAAGCGGAGGAATTCACTAAAAAGATTGAAAAACATAACAATACTTAAATTAATATCAAGGCTGTTCTTGTTTGATCAGGCCGCAAGGTTTAATTATGTGGGTGGTTATTCCATAACTCAAAATCTTTGTTAAAATCCCTAGTGGTAGGTAAAACTCATGAGAAATAAGATTATTCCTTAAAAGTACTTTCGTTAACATTCCTCGCTTAGGAGTAACCCTTAGTCGAGACTAATTGAACAAGAAAACTTCTACACTGGATGAACATTTAATGAAACTTTAAAGATTGTACTGTCCATATAACTACGAATTCTGGCTAGTCATGTTATGACTCCATGTTACTAAGATATTCCTAGAGTTCTTCTAGAAACGCAACTTTTTAGACTCATTTATTCCCACCTAAACCCGGTTTACACAATTATTCAAAATAAACAATACATCTTGCCTCAAATATAAATATCTCTCCTAGGGTAACTACTACCCAGTCACATGAGTTGAAATAAGAAATCTATCCTATTATATATCATATACCCAAGAAATGTCTTAAACCCCTTCCAACACCATACCGGTCAACTCCCCTGAAAAGGAAGTTACCATGGAACACTATGTTCCAATGGAATCTGACTTACCAACATCCCAGGCAATACCATTACTTAATGTGGAGTTAGCCCTAACTTCTATTACAACGCATAAACCCTCTCTTAAAACATGGTTACCAAAGGATCATAGTGTCCGTACAGAACTTGAACTAGCACCTGGACCATCTCGAAAGAGAAGTAGATCACCCTCATCACCATCTTACCCGGATGCCACTACTTTCTCAGACGGCGAACCAGCAGCATCTGAGTCACCCGAGCTCAACCCAGAAGACCTCACAGCCAGACTGGAAGATATTGAGGTAGAGATTGACACTCTTCATGCGGATAGAGAGGACAAGGAAGTCCTAATTTCTGAACTACAAGATTCTCTCGCTGCCTCAGAGAATGAGATTGCAGTATTACAATTAAGAGTAGATGATGCCGAAGCTAGACAAGCTGAGGATCATGCTCAGATTCAATCAATCCTAGCCCGTTTAGGCCTGTAGGCTAAACAGCCTGACTCGCTATAACATTGTATCTCGATTCACAAAGTGACTCCTAAGGGAATAAATCAATAAAATACTTGTACCTTTTTATTTTGCAAAGCAATGTACGAAGTATCAATTCTTTCCTAAGAATTTTCCCATAATACTGATAATGTACAAGTACATCGTGATAAAAACCAAACGTAAAAAAAATCAGAGCACCTAACCTGTAAAGAATTAATCATATATTGAATTTTTTTTGAAATCATATGAAGAACATCTTAATCCGCCAATTAAATGACGCTATTGAAAATATTGCTCAGTACAAAACAAGTATGCACATTGCCCAACAAATGAAGAATGCAATCATGTGATCAGGGAACGAAGATAGGGAAACTATTTCTGATTAACGCTACGAACCTCGAATGATCATTTCAAAGGCCCACATATCATGTTTCGGATGAGAAACAATAACCTCTACCAAAATTATTTCCTTCCATCACTATTTGGCAATTTGTTAGTCAAATTTCTTCGCAACCAATAAACGCTTTTCCACGAAAATAGAAATACAAATTTCTTCAGAGAAAAAGTCTACCAAGTGATAACCTTGGATCATACCAAGACACGAGATGAGGTACATACTAATGTAAGCTATACGTGGTTATAACAGTAATGATAAAGCAATAAAATATCAAACACGGAATCTTATTTAAATAAATCCATAATATTTCTGTTCATAATATAATAAGATACAAAGTATCGGGAATACAACAAAGATATAAATTACTAAAACGAAAGATACATCGCCGTACGAGAAGAAACACATCAGGTAGACAAGCAAGACCAATGTTGTGATGATTATGATCATAACGGGAGTGAAAATCTCGACTGGAAATTCCATGATGGTTAAGATCCGATAACTTTGGGAAAAAGGAGTAAATTGGGTGATGGTAATAATTTGAAGTGAGGAGTGAGTAAAATTTGAAATTTGAAATTTGAAATTTGAAAGATATAGGAGATGAGCGGCCGAGTATGTATGGGAGTTTGTGAGAAATAATGATTAAAATATTCAAGAAATAATGACGGGTTATAGTCATGACCAACAGAAAACAATTACAATTCAAACCTTGAAATTTCAACAAAAACGCTTACTAGAAATAACATAAACGCGGAGATTATAACTTCACAAACACATATAGTGTACATATCAATATTTGAAGGGTAACGATATACACGTGGTAGGATAAACACATAAAGTGAATATAAACTTTTCGGAGGACCACATGCATGGTGGAAATTGGCAAAGAAATATTAAATCACAACTTGACATGTAAAATAGCATCATTCATCTAATGTTTGGAAAGCAAGATGATTTATATATACCACGAGTACCTAAAATACCAGTTATGCCTATAATCACAAACAACTAACTAAAAATTGACAAAAAGGAGGATGACAATGTGAACCTAAGGTATACATAGTCTAATCAACTATGTATAAGTTAGGTAGACAGATTAATGCTCATAGTAGTTGCTATACGTGAAACAAGAATTTAAAGATATGTTCTTTTACTAATCCATCATATTCATAACTATATTACTAAAGCAACACGACGGTCACATCCAAAGACGTCTCCGACTCACACCGTAGAATTAAAAGAAGGTATCTTTTAATTATATTCTTGATTTTATCACCATATAAACTAATATTAACAAGAAATTTGGAAGGACTATGTCAAGACCCGTAAGGACTGACATTTCACTCACATTGATAAATGATAACACATTGAAAGAACAAATCCAAGAAGAACTATCCAAAAGTTCTAATCATCACTTTAACCAACTAAATAGAAATGGGGGGACGATACTACATATCTGTTTAATGTGATTAACATCCGTTATTACTGCTTACTTAATATGGGGTACATGTGAATCAACAAATAAAGAACTACATATACTTCATATGGGCTACATATGATTAAACTACATACACTTCATATGGGCTACATATGGTTGAATACATATAGTTTATATGGGCTACATATGATTGAAAATACATATACTTTAACATGGGATACATGTGATTTAAAAATACTTGGAATATATATACTTATATGAACTACATATGATTTAAAAATTAGACTACACATACTTTATATAGTTTACATATGAGTTAAACAGTCTTGAACTACACATATTTTGATACCCTTATACCAATCAACGTATTGACAAAACCATAAGGACAAAAAGTAGTCCCAAGGCATGATGTGCCAATAACAAGTTATCTAAATTAAGTAAAGGAATATACATATGAACACGTCAACCAATGAAACAATATAAACTTTGAGCAACCATGGAGATTTTTTCATTAAAAGTACCTCGTAAGAAATTAACCATACATGAACAAAGTCAAGAATGAAACATTCGATTATTTTCCTTAAAAGATAAAAGTACGACTAAATGGAATACCAAAAACAAAGCGGTAGTACAAACCACTCGTCTACCTACAGTAGCTACTCTTTCCAAAATGCTTCCACACCAATTGACAGAATAATGAGTGGCATAATAAGCCCTAGTATTACAACTACAAACACTTGATCTTCTTCTTGTGGGACGCTCGCCAAGTAAATAGCAACCACCACAACGAAAACAATCACAATCATAGGAATGAGATACGACATTCTAACCAAAAATAAGATAAACTTGAGAGAAACAAGAAGATTTAGTTTGTGTTGATAAAAGGTAAAAAAAATTGAAATTTATGGAGGAAAGTAACGGCTAGGCACTATTACTAGCCGTTGGACTTCCACTCGACACTTCCATCCTCTCCTTGACATTTGTATCGCATACAACATCTTGATTTTGGGACAAAATCTTCTAACATGGGGAGACTGTGACACCTGTAAAAATTTAGGTTTTACTTTTTACCATTTAGGTTTAACTACTTACCGTAAAACTATCAAATTCCACTTAATCTCAAAAGGAAGTTATTCTAGGAGTGAGATACAATATTATAGGCTATAGAGAGCCTAAGTACCATGTAAACGTCATTAATATTGCATATTAAATCTAAAAGGATATTTTAGAGCCTATTAGTAATACGATCATATCTTTCGCATTATTTGTGAATGAAACATTTTTATCATGTCTTTGTGATCCCAACACCTAAACAAAACCCTAAAATGAGTTTACATCAGTAGTAAACTCATGAGATATCTTTCTAAACATTTAAATACCTATGTACGTTTATTAAACCGCTAATCACCCTATTTCACCCAATAATCATTTTTTACTTCCGTATAACGTACCGTAAACCCAACTCATCATATCTAACACTCAAGTAAACCTTAATTACCCTAATTACCCATGACTAAATAAGTTTTACACACTAAGTACCCTGAAATTTAGTTAACACAACTTAATTACGCCAAAAGCCAAATTATACTTAACACTTGCTAATTTTTCGTATTACCTTTCCTTAAACCTTTACAAGAACCTTAGTAATACTTTTTCTGCCATAAATATATAGAATTACAACTACCTTGCATTATTCTATACAAGTAACTAGCCTAATAACATGATAATGTGCCAATACCTTCCTTTATCCATTAGAAAATCCCATGAAATGCTCTAATCCATTTCTTTTTTATCAAAACACTATTCCTTGTGATAATGGCTGAGATTTCATGGATAATGGAAGTCTATAATGTAGCACATGAAGCATTGGTACTTCCATTACATTCGAAAAACACACACATACATCATTTGTTCCTTGTATCTTTTTCGAGACCTCCAACAGCCACAAATCACCACTTTGTTCAACCAAAAACCTCACTTGATACTTGTAAACCTCTCTTATATGTTCCTTAAACACCTACACAAGAAACCTAAGCAAGAACTATCCCTAAACAGCCCATACATTTCGAGCTAGGACAAGAACTACTCAAAGAAAACCCTAATTGTACACTAAACCATAATTTCATGTAAACTAGTTTTCTTTTGGTCCCTTGATGTCGTGCTCTTACAACCTGAAAATACACTATCTTGGGTTGTTTTTGTGATCACAAAATGTTATTTACTTGAAGTTATAGCTTTAGTTTGGGTTTGAACAAGTAGAAATAGAAAACGTGGGTTTTCTAGGATTTTCTAGCTCGTACGTCTCTTGAATCGTCTAAACCATTGTGAGTTGCATTTTTTCATATTTAATACTTTTTATTACATGCATTAGTCCAAATTAGAAGTGCTTAAAGTTCAAAAATAACTTGAAAGAAGTTACATGCATACGTAAAAAGCTACATGCATACGTAAAAACCTATATGCGTACGTAAAAACATGACATATTAAATTTGATTTAAAACATAAATGGTTAAAAAGTAAGAACATAACCCTTGACCATTATAAAGTAGACATAATAAGCTTTCATTGGCCTTTGGAATCACTTAAAACAGATAAGAAATGACCAAGATATCGACCCGAGAAGATCTTTGATTTTATGTGTAATATAAAGGATCATAATTATGCACCAACTTTTGCTAATTTAACAAGGCACTTAGAAGTGATATTAAAATGGAAACCCTACTATTTTAGATGGATTATAATATGAAAAGAATGCAGCAAAAGAATCAAGTAAAAAGGACGAATAACGAAGTCGTGGCGAACACTTAAAGTTGACCCGTTTAGAATATAGTCATAATAAATTATGCTAGTATTTTCTTAAAAACTCTAACTTATTTTTGGTAAAATGAGACCTAATCAATACTTATATCATTTCATACTAATCCTTACCTATTAAACTACTTGAAACATGATAACTTGGTAATTTATACGTTTATGTAGACCCAATAGACGTAAAAACCTCTTTTTGGACATTCGGACATAAGTAGACTGTTTGACCTACTTAGAGATTATCCGACCAAGGACGTAAACATATCTTATACCATACAACCTCTAATATGTTTATGGGTAAGTAACATGACATACGGATATGAACATGTAGTAGAGAACTTGGACCTAACGAGGAAAGACGTATCAGAGAACTTTGGTTTTTACAAGTATTATGAAGAAAGATTTTCATCAACTCAAAGCACTTACTAAGGATGGCGATAATCATTGTAACTCATTCTTGATTTGGCAGACAGTTAAATAAACATGATTTCATTATTTAAGGTGTCGGATAGAGTGTTCTATCAATTTCCGTGCTGCACTGTATGCTAGTATTTTGCTATGAGCATAAGGTGATTTCATAGCCCTACTCTACTGTATATTTTTAAATCATCTTTTTGGGTGAGAACATTGCTTATTTCAAACGCATGAACACAAGTACAATTACTCATTATTGATTGGTCTAAGTCCCTATTAAACCCAAGTTGCTAATTGCCCGCTATCATGAACCGTTAATCGCTTGTAAGCGCAAATGTTATAGGTAGATCTATTGGGATTGACATCCCTATTTATCTTGGACTGACATTAGTCAAGAGAATATAGTTTTCATTGAGACTAACGGGTTCCCTGGGTTTGTCAAGTAGATGGGCGCGTTCATGTTTATTGGGGATACACCCAGGTTAACTCCATCGGTGTCATCGGTGTCATGAGCTTAGACAATAGTAAATGCTTTTCATTGGTGACTTATAGGGATACTATATTTCACACTATGGTTAAAATCTTGTGGTTCATCACTATTATCAAACAAACAAACCTATGAACTCACCAACTTTATGTTGACGCTTTAGCAATGTTTTTCTTAGGTGTTAAGAGTGAGGATGCTATATGAAGTCTCATGCATTGCAGTCATTTCTAGTTGAGCTAAAGATCATTTGTTTCATTTAAAAACCATGTTGTCTTGTCTATTTATGCTTCCGCACAATGTTTAAACAATTTATTACTACCTATTGCAAATGATCAATTTTCTAAAATGTCTCATATAGAGGGTGTTCTTTATTGCCTTGTGTTGTGATATTTATGAACTTACACTCCCCCGATTGCCATTATACTCTAATATTTTGGGGGGGGGGTGTGACAGGGTGCTTAGTAGTTGGTGCTTTGGGCTGAGAGAGAGGCTGCACATTGGTCCCGGACTGGGACTCATCAGCGGACTCTTCAACATTCACCTCCCCAAAGGGAAGGAGCAAAAATTGTCCAGGCTCTTTTGAAAGTTTAGCTACTTTTAGCATATGTGAAGTTAAAGGAACTTCAGATGCCAAAGGTTTTTGAAAGGAAGCAGCTGTAATAGTGTGGGGTTTTAAAATAGTAAGAGATTTATCTGAATAGTTCTCACCAACCAGTTGTTCAAAAACAAGAGATAAAAATATTTTGTAACAAATGTTTGCTTCCTTATTATTTTCCCAAGCTTGCTAATCAGATCCTTAAAAATGATATCCCCAATATTGATTTCCAGACCAAAAATCAGACAGTAAGCAATGGTTTGTTGACTCAAATTCATTTGATCATGTGACCCCTGCATTCCCCCCAGACACTTAACAATGTATTGCATGAAAATCTTCCAAATAGGTGTTTCAGAGGTGAAGAATTTACAAGCTCAGTAGAGGTGAGAGATGGTTTGTCTTTGTCAGCCAAACCCAAGGTGGCCAACCCAGCTCTAACGGTTCCTTTTGGAGGAAGGGGAACAACAGTCGTACTATCCGTGAGTCCAATTGCAGTGAGAAAATCAAAACGGGTAAATGAAAGTTGGTTTTTAAAAACTAATAGTGAAAATAAGATGTCTTTCATTGAATCATCCACTTCGGCGGTGTACCAGAAGTCCTTGAGATACTCAATATACATTGCTAAGGGTTCTTTGGTGAGGGCAGTAAAAATGCTATAGTTTGAAAGAAAACTAAGCATGGGTTTAAAAAGAGGGTCATGATGTTCCGGTAATGCAACATCATTGTTGTAGGCACTGATGCTCTCGTGATGTTGGAATTTAACCTTGGAAGAAGGTGTAAGTAAACATTGTGGGTTTTCCGATAACGTTGATTCTGAAGACAAGACCGTTGTAGGTTTATGTAAAGAAGATGAACAGATTTGATTGTTTTGAGAGTTTTCTAGGGTTTTGATTTGGTAAAAAGTGATGTGTGTGTGTTGAAAAGTGAAGTTTTAAACCTCAAAATATACTATTCATTTTTAAAAAATAAACAGTTTGAATTCCGCATTAAATGCTTAGTGGTAAAACGTTCACAACATGTAAGTCCCCATGACCCTTCGTGCATTGTAAAATTCCCCATTTTTCGAGAAAGTAGATAGCCTTTTGAGAATATCTGAAATTAAATATTAAGAATGTTTGTCTTTTAACTTTTTGGTTACATTTAAGTTACCTTAAAAAACATTTAATATTCACGTCAGAGATCACTTAAAGCCTTTTTCTTATCAGAGACCTGTTTTTCAATATTAAGCATACCCAACTCAGCTACCAATCTAGTAAAGCTAGGCTTAGCTAGAGGTTTGGTAAAAATATCAGTTAGTTGCATTTCAGTGGGTACAAAATGAAGCTTAATATCACCTTTTAAAATGTGGTCTCTGATGAAGTGGTACTTGATGTCAATATGTTTTGTCCTAGAATGCAACACTAGATTATTTGATATGGCAATGACACTAGTATTATCACAAAATATGGGCACCTTGTCATAAAGAACATCATAGTCAGCCAACTAACTTTTAATCCAGAGGACTTGAGCACAGCATCCAACTGCAGCTACATACTCAGCTTCAACTACATACTCAGCTTTAGCTAAGGACATTGCTATAGAGCTTTGCTTCTTTGCACTCTAACATACTAACTTTCCTCCAAGGATGTGACAACCACCTGAGGTACTCTTTTTATCCAGGTTACATCCAGCATAGACTGATTCAGAGTATGCTTTTAGATCAAATCCTGATCCTTTTGAATACCAGAGGCCAAGATTTGGAGTTCCTTTGAGATACCTAAAAATTCTTTTTACAGCAACAAGGTGGGATTCCTTAGGGTTAGCTTGGTACCTAGCATAGAGACATGTGGAAAATTAGATATCAAGTCTGCTAGATGTAAGGTACATCAGTGACCCTATCATGCCTCTGAATAGAGTCTCATTTACAGAGACCCCTGACTCATCAGGGCCCAAATTGTTTGGGTGGAAGCATAGGGCACTTCACTGAGGCACAGTCCGTTAGATCATACTTTTTGAGTAAATCCTTAACATATTTTTCTTGAAAAATAGATGTACCTTTGGAATCTTGTTTGATTTGAAAACCTAAAAAATAAGTTAGTTCACCCATCATACTCATTTCATATTTTTTGGTCACTAACTTGGCAAATTATTTACTAAGTTTAACACTAGTTGACCCAAATATGATATCATCCATATATATTTGTACTATAATGACATGACTCTTAGTTTTATAAGTAAAAAGAGTGTTGTCAATTGTAGGGGTGAGCATCAGGTCGAAATCGACCCAAAACCAAAACCGAGTTAAGGAATTTTAGAAACCAAGAACCGAACTGAATAAACCGTATACAAACCGAAACCGAACCGAATACACTCGGTTTGCTTTGGTGTAGTGGTTTGAACCGACTAAATGTCGGGTTTGAGCTGAACCAAACTAAAACCGAACCGAAACTGACTAAACCGAAATAATTATCCAAAACTAAAAATTGAACCGAATAAGCTTGATTCGGCTCGGTTTGTCGGGTCGGTCAGTTTTCGGTTCAGTTTGCTCAGCCCTAGTCAATTGTACCTCTGACAAATTTGTGCTAAATAAGAAAAGTTGAAAGAGCTTCATCTGGGAGCTTGTTTTAGCCCATACAGTGCTTTGTCTCGTTTACACACATGGTCTGGGAATTCACTGCTTTTGAATCTAGGTGGTTGTTGTACATATACTTCCTCTGAGATTTTACCATTCAGAAATGCACTCTTCGTATCCATTTGAAACACCACAAAACTCATGTAGGCTACATAAGCAAGAAAAATTATGATAGCTTCCAGTCTTGCAACAGGTGCAAAGGTCTTTTCATAATCAATCCCTTCCTGCTAATTATACCCCTGAGCTACCAGCCTTGCTTTATTCTTTGTGTCAACCCCTTCTTTATCCATTTTGTTTTTCTAGATCCATTTAGTCCCAATGATGGTTTTCCCAAGTGGTTTAGGAACTACGGTCCAAACCTTGTTTCTTTCAAATTGATTCATCTCCTCTTGCATTGCAATAACCCATCCTTCTTCTTCCAGAGCTTCAATGAGCTTCTTGGGTTTAATTTCAGAGAGAAAATTAACATATAAACACTCGTGTGCTGAGGCAGCATCTGAATCTCTAACCCTGCTTCTGGTTGTAATACCAGCTAGAGGTTCACCAATGATGTTAACAAGTTTAATGTGTTTCTCTCTTGACCATCTGTCTTGTGGAACAGGGTTTTGAAGAATAACTTCAACTGATGGTGAGATGATTGGAGTTGGTTGATCATCACTGATTGATTCACTTAAGACATTGTCTTGAGGTTCAGCAGACTCCAGAGTGTCAGCTGATTCATCATGATCAGGTTTATGGATAGCTGTAAGATCATTAGCTATAGTGAACTCAGGTGGTTCTTCAGAAGTGGCAGAGTTCTGAAGAGTGGGTGACCCAGCTAAAGTGATGTTTTCATATGCAGAGACATAGAGAATGTACTCAATGTTAACAGAGCATTGAGTATCCTTAGTCCTAGGTTTAATGAACTCATCATCAGGGAAGGACATATTTTCATTGAAGTTGATTGCATCACCTTTTGTGCTGGTTTGAGAGATAGCTTCATCATCTTCACTGAAGATAACATGAATTGTTTCTTCCATTTCTTGTCTTCTGATATTGAACACCCTGAAAGCCTTGGCCACTAGAGAGTAACCCAAAAAGAATCCATCATCAGCCTTTTCATCAAACTTTCCTAAGTGGTCCTTGTAATTGTGAATGTGAACATGACACCCAAACACATGGAAGTAGCTAATATTAGGAGATCTTCCTGTGAACACATCATAGATGTAACATTTCTCATTTTCGTGTCATTTTACGACTATATTAATGATCACTATTTATTTTAGTCCGATACGCGTTTACT
>BQNB010022645.1:44813-60512 GCA_026074375.1 Tanacetum coccineum | reverse complement strand
TAACTATAACTATCAGTACTAACTATTTGTACTATCGGTACTAAGTTAGGAAAACATAAATCCTAACATGGATGCTCAAGAAAAATATGACATTGAAAAAGGGGATGAACGCATCCAAAAGATGTGTAATAAAGACAACACTAGTGAATTGGAAAATATTAATCTAAACAAAGCACCCCACTCTAGCAGTATAAAAGACGAGCAACTCAATGAAAGGGTGTGCAAGGCCGAGAAGTTTGAAGTTATTAAGTATTCTTTAGGACCTAAGGAAGAGTACATTGCTATAAACACATGCGAATGCAATGCTTGGACGAGAAATGAATATAGTGTGTCTCACATCTACCAAGAGATTTTTCGAAAAAGGATGAAGGATGGACCGTGACACGCACCAAGGAGTAAGGAAGCTGAAGAAAAGTCTAACTTAAAGACTTAGCTGAAAAGAAAAGTGCTTCCCGGGAGACAACCCGGGCTGTTTTTAATTTATTTTTATCGAGTTTGTCTTCCCAGACATCAATACGGTGTATCCGCTCCATACTATATGGCGTATTGAATTTCTGGACGTTATCACTCCTTTTATTTTTCTGCATTTAAAACATTATTGTCAGATTTGGGATACGGTGTATTCATGCACATGATATGGCGTATCTGGAAAATCTGACTCGTATTGATACTTTTTACAGTTTTATCAATACGGCGTATCTAGGTATACTACATATTGGTTTCCTGTATAGTTTATTTTTTATTTATTTTTATTAATAGTAGGATACCCGAGATAGGTTTGCATGGTTTTCTTATATTTTGCACAGGACCTCGCTAGAAAGAAATTGACAACATTGGTGGAGTATCTCTAGTTTAGAATCTCAAGTGTGTTGTAGTCATGCTGGTATCTAGACGCATTTACAACACATAGTCTTGCTCATATACTCAACTTGGAGAATCATACCGCGCAAATATCAGGGGAGTTTCTCGTTCTAATTCTTTTATTTCCCGTTTTTAATGTTATTTTTATACAACAAGGATGTTGTATAATTTAAGTGGGGGGGTGGGAATTAGAACGCTACTTGTCCTATTTTTCAAATTAAAAATGCTTAAATTTAAATTTTTTTAAAAATTTCAAGCATTGTGAAATTACTATTTACTTAACCTGCACACAATAACCCTTATTAGATATTGTGAGGATTCAGCCTTATCGGCTTCCAAATGTTTACCCAAATTCCACAAAAATATGAGTGTGCCGGTGATGTTGTAGACTTTAGAACTTGGCTTGGTATATCTATTCGAGACCACAATAATGAGTACTATGGATTTAAATGGAGTAACTTGTTTAAATTGGTAAATTTATAGGATTACACCCAAAAAGCCTTTATATGTTGTTTTATTAACTAACTACACTGGTTAGTTAACCCCCGTATAAACCCTTTGTTTACTCTCATTTTAAGAGTAAGATACTCCTAGAAAAACCTATAAAGCAAATCCTTTAGGAATAACACCAACTATTTGTTTCGTTACACCTTTACACCTTAACCTACCCTGCTAGATTAAGTCCATTTATCAGTTGCTAGTTGCTTAAAGTGTAAAGTATGTATTTCCTGAGTCTTGTGTCATTTTCTATCTCTAGTATGGCTGGGAAATTTGCACATTGCATTGGGAATGTAAAAATTAGTCAAAACTCATGTATTTTTACTACCATCTTAATTATTGGTACGTCCGAAGAATGAAGAATCATGGAGGAAATTATCCGGAGTTATTATGATCGTGAAGATGGTGAAATTACACCGAGATTCGTATTTATGTATTGTAAAAAAATCAAAAAAAATTATAAAAATCTCAACAAAAAAGAGGAGGAAAGTTTGAAGATAGTCGGTTCGTAAAAGCTTAAACTGATTGAATTATTTGAAGGATCGATTATTTGTTGATTGAATGGTTTAAATCGACGATGTAAAGTTTTGTTAAAAAGTGTTAGATACTGCCACTTTCCTTTGTAAAAGGATGTAAAGTAATGGGATTATTTGGGAGTTGATCTTTAACAGGAACGACCAACTTAGGTTGTTGTTTTTGATTCTAAGTCAAGATGTTTGTGTATATAGTAGTTCTTTATCATTGGCATACGATTGGGAGGTCAAAAGTGTCTAGTAACTTGTACCTTATCTGTTTGACATTAATCTATTTTGTATTCGTAAAAATTTATTTACACAATAAATATATTTCGTTTCCTAAACATTAACCTGAGGTTTTACTCGAATGAGGATTGTGATCGGAGACATGCATTCTATTTCTCGTATGGGCCATCGTAATGCGTGATTCAGCTCCTTTGATGGTTTATTACTTTTGGTGAAAGTTAGAAGATCCACACCCTATATCATTCTTTATCCTAACCCTTGGTTAAACTCGAATGAGGATGTGATGGAACACACATGTCTATTCCGTTTTACGGCCATGTATGTGTGATTCAACTGCCTTGTTGGTGTGATACTTTTGGTGAAAGATTGTTAGAATGATCAACCCTAAGCCTTATTATAAAAACCCATTTACCTTTATAAACTTGTTACACCTTAGCTCTGTGGGGTGGAGATGTGTAATCCCTTTTCCAAGCCTATGATAGAAAACCTCGTCACACCCGAGCATGATGAAACCAATAACTCATTTAATAGCACCTTTTATCCATGTTTAATTACCCCATTTTTGAATAGTTATTGCTAGAGAATTTGTTACTTAAATCATTTATATTTGAGAAATGCAGAAATTAAGGAGTTTTTGGGAAAATATTGAGCAAAAGGGCGCGCATTCTGGAGCTTAAATGAATATAGTTTAAGATTACTATTCTAAGACCAATACCTGTATCCATCAAAGGAAGGTAAACTGCATAATCCATGGCCTAGCATTCACCAAAGACCACAAGAGTAAAGGCTCTATACGCCGTATCCAGAGAGACTCAATACGCCGTATCAAAGATATAGTATGTGAATATTCTGGAAGATATCAAACGTGGTCCCAACTCTAAAGCAAATCCCTAAAAATTTCGTATTCCAATCCCTTGATACCCATATCGATTCGAATTCCATGACCCTATCATATAGAAAACTCAAAAAGGAGTTGTAAGGGAGCAAAATCATATCTCGATAACCTAAAGCATAAAAGCAATTTTTAAAGGAGAGAAGTGCAGAAGATGAGCAACGCAATTAATTCCATAGAGAGAACAACATGTAAAGTTCCATATACGTTATAATCGTTAAGTTTTTGTATCATTCGTTATCTCGGTTAGTTATACCAATGGCTAAATAAATTGCTATTGTGTATATTTATTATGACAAGTTAAGCTAATGACCTATCAGGTATGTAGGCAAATTTAAGAAAGAATCTGAATGTTTAGTAATTGTGTTTATCTTAATATTCTTGATTTTATCGTTGATTGCTTGTTTATGTTTATCAATTTATACTTGTTTACACGCTTTTGTATGCGACCTAACATTCAACTGGATCTAGTGATAACGGACTTAAGTAAATCTAGAGTCTGGGATAGCTCTCCGATAGAGTACTTTATACATCTAAGAATCATAGGGACACAAATATGTCTTTCATTACTGTGACTGAGGATAACGCTTTGGGCTTAACTAGTTAATTGTATATTGCCAATGGTTTATTGATCGTTTGATCTAAGAAAGTAAACCTAGATAATTCATCAAAATAATGTTCTGATTCCATTAGATAGTTCGACAGGTGTGACCATACTAGTGTAAAAATCGCATTAAGTTATAATGGGTAAAGTCTCTATAGGCAATGGTTTAAACAAGATCTACCACTATTTTTATCCCCTAAGATAGATTATAATCAGCAAATAAGGATGCTTTATGTGGATGTTTTAATTGTGACAGAATTAATGTGTCTAGGTCTTAGGATGATGTAACACCTCGAGAGAAGAAATCATTGCACTAAATAAACAAACCAACTTTCTAAATCGATAAATAATGGTGTAATACAGTTTTTGTATATTTGGCCGACTACACTTTTATCTTTTGTTTATTTGCTTACGTAGGTTAAAGTGCCTTGAATTGATTGTAGTCACCAACCAAACCGTGCTAGTCTCTCAGGCTAAAATATAACAACCCACAATTTTCCTCTATGTAATTATCCATCTATTAAATTAGATGCAATTTTCCTCAGTGTAATTTCCATTTATTAAATTAGCATTTAACCATTTTCATGGAAATATTTTTTTTTGCTTTATTCCATCCATAATGTAACTACTTACATTATAAAAGTAAATGTGCTCACGCAACCTACCAATGCAAATTTCATCAACGTTTATGTTGAGTAAACATTATAATATGTCAAGCAATATGTTTTAATCACCATTTTACCATACGTTATCTATTTAACGTACCTTTCATAACATTTAATACAAAACGGATTTAAACGTTAACGTTTATATCAAAACCCCGACTACATGTAATGTTTACACACAATACAAATGTTCAAGCTTTTAAGGCATGTGTACAAGGTTACAATACATAACTTTTAAATATCTTTTCCCTCCTAAATCAATGTACAACTCATTTAAGCCCAAAGTACAATCTGACAAAGCATATTAATTCAAATAAGCTCATTTCCATCTAATTTTCTTAAGGCATTGTTGATCCCACGCTTTGATCGATTCTTTACGTTGTAAAGTGTTTGTCACCTTGGATGAATCCAAAATAACAATGGTTGAGGCTTTGTTTGTATACCAAAGTGTATGCGGAATATACACTTTGATACTCTATAGATAATTAACAATGGAACAGTAACAACCAAAGAACAATGAATAAACCACAAACTTAGACACCATCCGTAATTCAGGACACTAAATATTACCACTGCCTCTTTATTTCTATATCATTTATAAGCGAGTTATTAATTTTACGTGTACACCTCGATTTATTAAAGAATATTTCTGTTTTTAGCTTTGCCGAGAGCCGAAAATTAGAAATCTATTCCGTCTTCGCATCGTGAGTGATTTATTAATCTCATATTATTCCCCGATGATTATAATTTTCCTTATTTTCATTTTCCGTTGTGATTCGCGTTTACGAATATTCTTGCTAAAACTCGCGTTTCTACCTTAAACCTTAGCTTTTCTTATTTAACCTTACTTTATACCTTAAATTAAACTCTTATAAACTAAAAAAAAAAAAAAAAAAAATTTTCCTCCCCAAGGCCCTAGGCCGGCTCCAACACTTCCCACACTCAACATCTTCCATTTTTCCATAAAACCCACTCATTACACTTCATTCTTCCATAATAAGTTCATTTATAAGCTCCATTAGTTTCAAACCTTAGGAGGACCTCTAGGTAGTTTAAAATTAAGCTCAAATTAGGCTCTTTGACTGTTTCATTTAGTTTAGTGTAGTAAATTGCTTATTTTCTTTTTCCAGCTTATTAGGTGCTTATTAGTTATAGCTTTTTATTCTCTTTTACTTATTTAGCTTGGTTTTCTGTCTGTCTTAGCTTATTTTTAAATTTCTTAGCTTATTGTGTGCTTAAAATCAAATGTCCTTAAGCCCTTTAAGTGTTAAGCATACTGTTTGATTTGTTAAGCTCTTTTCTGGCTTATTTAGTTGCTTGTAGTTGCTAAATTTTGTTGCTTATTGCTTATCTTGTCCCCTTTGTTGCTTGTGATTGCTTATATGCCATTTATTTTTGCTTACTTGTGCTAAAACCAAAAATCAAAAAGCTATATTAAGCCTTTAAGCTCATAAGCCCTCTGCCCAAACTTTGAGCCCCTTTCCTGGCTTATTTTTAGCTTTTGACAAAAAGTCATAGTTATAAAAAATGATAAGCTCCATGAGGTTTATAAGTTTGTGTAAAAAAATTTGAGTTTAAAAAAGTACTGTAGCATAATAAAAAAAGGGTGTGAGTGGGACTCGAACCCCTCACCTCTAGCTCAAACACAAACACACTTACCACTCGGCTCCGGTAGGGCTATCCGTTAGCCTCTACAACCCTTATTGTTTTATACACTTTTTTTGCCCAATTAGCTTATAAGCCCGAATTGGCTTATTCTGAGCTTATTCATAAGCTCAATTTCGTTTTCTTATTTTTCTTAGGTAGGTTTTAGGGTAAAGTATTTTAAGTAATTTTTTTAGAATTTTTAAAATTAGTTTAGTATTTTTTATAATTTAATTTCTTTAAAAGTTTTAAAAATTCATAAAAAAAATTAAAAATTATCTAATTTTTTTTTTTATTTTTTAGGAATTTTCTTTAGTTATTTTACGTGTATGGAAAATTAGAAAAAACTTTCGTAAGGCGTAATTTTTGAAAACTTTTGTTTCTTAAAATGGTCTCAGGCGGTTGTTTGATGATTTTACCTTAATTAACTCGTTTTCAGGTTATGTCTTTTTCTTTTTAATTACTAGTCAACTAGTGTTGTTAGAACGTAAAAATTTATTTGTAGGGTTACATTTTTTAGATTTTAGGTTTTTGACCCACTTTTGTCGGATTTGCTCTCGTTTTTAGTTTAATTTCCGTAATATTTTTGGTTTTTCTCAATCAGTTTTTGCTTTTATTGATTAATTTGCGTTCTACACTTCTTATCTCTTTATTATATGCATTCTTTTAATTTTTGAATATACAGATTCTCAAGCACAATTCGTTGGGATAAACGCACCAGGGTGATATTCTATACTACTTCTCGTTTCTTTGATTATTTTAAGATTATATTCTATTATATAATTTTATTATATATTATTATATATCAAGAGTTTGTTTAACACCAATTAAAACCAAGCGAGGGAGATTATGTTGTTTTATAAAATTGTAAACACAAGAAACTTTATGGTATGCTGGACCCGAATATGAGATTAATTGCATAAGTAGCTATTGCCAAAAGACCCCACATCATGAACTGTTAATTGCCTATAATGGGTAAGCGCTAGTACAAGTAAATAGATCTATTGGGTTTGACAGCCCTGTCCGGGGGTATGAATCGAATCCTTTCGAGCACCCAGTCAACGGACAATTTGTATTTAGAATTTAGGTATAAGGCAATAATACCTAGTTATGGGGCAACTGATTTACATACAAGATATGTGTTAACGTTAAGGCTCGGTGTCATGAGCTCATTGCAATAGAAACGTGATTAATGGCTTGTCCGTACATCAAGTCACTCGATGAAATAAACTTGTGTTCCTTTTTATCTCTTACAAACTCTATGGATTCACTCAACATTTTATTGACTTTTTAAGCATGTTTTATCTCAGGTAACCAAGGGTGATGGATGCTGTGTACGAGGAGTCTGCGCTAAAGTTTTAAAGAACTTGTATTTTGTTCCATTTTATAAAACTAATTATCCATGTTTTGGAAAGCTCATGTTATGAATTTGGTAACGATCCTGTGGGACGTATGTTTAATTACTCTGAAACTTCTTTAAATGGAACAATTTTTTTAAACGCCTCTCGTTTCCTATATCCTTGTGCAAATGTACTATGAATTAACACCCAATATTGTATATTCCGCTGCGTGAAATTTGGGGGTGTTAAAGATTGGTATCAAGAGCTACAGGTTATAAAGAACTAGGTCAATTTTTTTTTACCTAAACTATAACTTTTTTTTATGCGCGCTAAGACTCCTCGAAACCCTTGTGCTATTCATGATCATAATTTTCTATTCGAGTATTTATGCACATTTTAGTTGCATTATTATTGAGTATTCATATAATAAATATTATTATATGTAATTGATACGTATATATATCGATTGATATGCTTATCCGCGAAGCATCAAGAATTGTTTATTTAAATTTCAAAAATGAAATTTCCATATGTAACAAATATTATTATGCATATTCATATTATTTATCGATCATCATGCATATTCCTGAAGCATCGTCATGCATTCGCATTCTCATATAAATTATTACTCGTATAGTAATCCTTATTTATTTTACGCAATCTGCAGATTATCATGGCCAACCTACCAAACAATAACGAGTTCGCGCCAACTGCTCAAGAATGTACCTTTTCGGGATTCATGAAATGCAACCCTACGGTCTTCCATGGACACGAGGGAGCTGTTGAGCTAAGTAGGTGGTTCGAGAAAACAGAGATGGTTTTTGGGATAAGTGAATGTGCCGAAGCGAGAAAGGTCAAATTTGCTGCTGCCACACTTCAAGGGCGTGCCTTGACGTGGTGGAATTCCTAGGTTGCAACGATGGGATTAGAAGCTCCGCACCTGCATCACTCCCAAGTCTGAATTGAGTTGAGGAGCTGCACAACCTATGCCATTACCTCCTTATCCTTTGATCCTAGATCCTTGAGCCGAGGCAGCTACCGTTGGCACTGGCAGACTGGTACCCCTTACTAGACTCTTCACCAACACTCAGGTTTGGACATGATCATCATCATCTTCTGCCGCTGATGGTCATGACCTTGAGGATCTCACTCCGAGTCACATTAGGAGTGATCAGGATGCACTTCATCGCAGGGTTTGACAGATTGAGGAGGATGACGTGCGGCAAGAGGAACAACCTGACTGAGGAAGATGTTGGAGTTTGCAGTGAGAACCGTACTTAGAGCCGCTAAGAGACTTGATCGTGCACAAGGCATTACCACAATTTGAGGGGTTGGTCTATTGAGGTTTAGAAACATCTACCACCACACCTACATTATCAAGAGGCACCATATGTTCTACCTAGTGCTCTAATGGTTCCAGTTACTCATGACGATCCCAGGGATCCGTATGTTGCCTCACATGATGCCGTCACTGCTCCTGCTACCGATAACGATGATCCAGCTACTCGTGTAGGTGACTTCACCATCTTACCACAAGGATCCCCACCTCGAGACTCTTAGTAGTTTAGTTTCATTATTATATCTTTTTATTTTGTAATTACTAAACTGAATATTCAGTTAGTAAAATTGATGTCATTGGTTTTGAGTGACAATATGTAGTCATTTTTTGAAACAATGCACTAAGTATTAACTCTCTTGTGATGAATAAGAAAAAAGACTATTTTTTGGATTTAACTACAGGATGTCGTTGTGATTGTTGTTAATGTTGGTTCTGTTTGTATAAGATGTGATTATGTCCATTATATGAATACTCATTAAGACTTTCTTTGTGGTGTGATAGAATAATTGCCACCAACACGCAAATGAGCCCAAGCCGCTATTGAGCGCTCATCACTCATACAGAGGTCAATGCTTGCTGTGGAGCAAGCGAGCAAGGCAGGTAAACACGGGGGGACAAGAAAGCAACGCTAACGAAGCTGGGGGCCAAGGTGGGGCGCCAGCTGTCCGAGAGTGTACCTTTGCCAAATTTATGAAGTGTAACCCTACGGTCTTCCATGGACATGAGGGAGCTGTTGAACTACGTAGGTGGTTTGAGAAAACGGAAATGGTTTTTGGGATTAGTGAATGTGTGGAAGGGAAAAAGTTTAAATTTGTCGCTGCCACACTTCAAGGGCCCGCCTTGGTATGGTGGAATTCACAGGGAGATCGGTTGGACTGAAATGAAAAGGTTAATGACAGAAGAGTTTTGCCCTATTGAGGAAATTCAGCGAATGGAGCATGAATTATGGAATTTGAAGGTTAAGGATTTTGATATATCTGCTTACACTCAGCGCTTTCATGAGCTGGCTCAACTATGTTCAGAAATGGTCTCGACCGAACGCAAGAAAATTAAAGCTTATATCCGGGGATTGACTGACAACATCAAGGGAACATCTATTTCCTCTAGACCTACAAGTTTGAATGAAGCTGTGCGCAAGGCACATGCTTTGATGGAGCAAAAGGCACAGGCCCGAGCAGAAAGGATTATAGAGGGAAATAAAAGAAAATGGGAAAATTCACAGGGTGGTAACAACAGTAACAACAAAAATAACAATATGGATAACACCCGCCATAACCAGCAGAACAATCATAGGCAAGGGAATGCACGAGCAATGACCACCGCCCCTGCTGAGCAAGGTGGGTATGCTGGAAACAAACCGCTCTGTAATCATTATAGGAAGCATCACTTTGGTTATTCCAAGGTAGTATGTAACAACTATGGAAAGACGGGCCATATCGCAAGAGATTGCAAGGGCAAAGCTGTGGCTACGGGTGCCAATGCACGGACAACCGTGACGTGTTATGATTGTGGAGAAAAGGGGCACACAAGGAACTATTGCCCGAAGAGAAAAGATCCACAAGGCGAGGAAGCTCGAGGTCGTGCTTACGTGATTAAAGATACTGAGAAGCAGCAAGGACCTAATGTGGTTACGGGTATGTTCCTACTCAACAATCGTTATGCTACTTACAATTAAACAGCGTTATATGCCTCCAGATCAGACAAAAGTTTCGTGAATACACTAGTTTTTAGTCCACTTGATTGACATAATCCGGTTAGAACTAGATACTAGTTATGAGGGTGAATTTGGCCGATGGAAGGGTCACTAGAACTAATACTGTCCTAAGAGGTGTAACCCTGAACTATTGAAACATTTATTTAAAATTGACCTTAACCTATGAGATGGGAACTTTAGACGTGGTTTAATTGGAATGGATTGGTTCTTGAACAAGACGTCGTTATCGTAAAAAAACAAAAAAAAATATAAATAAAAGAAGTGTAAGAAGGTAGTGCATATACCCATTAAGAACAAGACGTTGGTAGTTGAGGGCGACCGAGGTACGTCCCGATTGAAGTGATTATCCGCATTAAAAGCCAGAAAAATCAAAAGAGCGACATCATGTTGTATTGTACGCATGTAACCGAGAACTAACAAGAGAAACGTTTGGAAGATGTACCGGTGATTCGAAGATTTCCCTGAGGTATTTCTGATGACTTACCGGACTCCACCCACCTCGAAAGAGGGAATTAAAAATTTAACTTGTACCGGTGCTGCACCTGTTTTGCGTTCTCCCCGTACCGATGGCACAATCCAAGATGAAAGAATTGGCGGACCAATTTTCAAAGAGTTATCAGAAAAATGGTTTTATTTCTGCCCGAGTTTATATTGTCGCCCTGGGAGCGCCAGTGCTATTCGTAAAGAAAAAGGACAGAACTTTCCGGATGTGCATCGACTATCATGAGCTAAACAAATTGACGGTCAAAAATCGTTATCCACTCCCAAGGATTGACGATCTATTCAACCAACTCCCAGGTTCGAGTGTGTATTCGAAGATTGATTTGCGAACCAGGTTTTACCATCACTCCCGTATTATGGAAGGAAGACATCCCCATTACTGCCTTCAAAACTAGATACGGTCATTATGAATTCCAAGTGATGTTGTTCGATTTAACCAACGCGTCTGCGGTGTTCATGGATCTAATGAATCGGGTGTGCAAGCCGTACCTCGACAAATTCGTGATCGTGTTTATTGATGATATACTTATTTACTCTAAGAGCAAGGAAGAACATGAGGAACACTTGAAGACCATTCTGGAACTACTGAAAAAGGAGCAATTGTATGCAAAATTCTTTCAAAGTGTGATTCTGGCTTTGAATATCTGTACAATTTCCGGTCATGAGATCGATATAAAGGCGTTTACTTGAAACCTGTAAAGATTGAAGCAATCAAGAACTGGGCTACGCCGACAACACCAACTGAAGTGAGGCAATTTCTAGGTTTGGCCGGTTATTACAAAAGATTCATCGAAGGTTTCTCTTTAGTTTCTAAACCTCTCACCAAGCTAACCCAGAAGAATAAGAAGTATGAATGGGGTAAGGACGAAGAAGAAGCATTCCAATTGCTTAAGCAGAAGTTGTGTGGTGCACCTATATTAGCATTGCTAGAAGGGTCGAAAGACTTTGTTGTGTATTGCGATGCATCGTTTAAGGGTTTTGGAGCTGTTTTGATGCACAGAGAAAACGTTATAACTTATGCCTCCTGGCAATTGAGAAATTACGAGGAGAACTACACGACCCATGACTTAGAACTGGGGGCCGTGGTTTTTGCACTTAGGTTGTGGAGACATTATCTCTATGGAACAAAGTGTGTAGTTTATACGGATCATAAGAGTCTTCAATACATCCTTGATCAGAAGGAGCTTAATATGAGGCAGCGCCGGTGGATCGAACTCTTGAGTGATTATGATTGCGAGATCCGTTATCATCCGGGTAAGGCGAACGTAGTGGCTGACCCTTTAAGCCGGAAAGAAAGAGAACCACTAAGGGTTAGAGCATTGGTAATAACAGTACACCCAAATCTACCTGAGCAAATCCGTAACGCTCAATCGGAAGCAATGAAAAAGAAGAATGTAAAGGCAAAAAATTTAGGGAGATTGATCAAGCAGATATTCGAGGTCCGTTTTGACGGAACAAGGTATTTTGACAAGCGTGTTTGGCTGCCTCGATATGAAGGATTGAGGAATTTAATTATGCATGAATCGCATAAATCAAAATACTCCATTCATCCAGGATCTGACAAAATGTATCAAGACTTGAAACAGCATTACTGGTGGCCGAACATGAAGGCTGATATCGCCACCTACGTTAGCAAGTGCCTGACTTGTGCTAAGGTTAAAGCTGAACATCAGAAGCCATCTGGTTTACTTCAACAACCAGAAATTCCTGTCTGGAAATGGGAGCGAATAACCATGGATTTTATTGTTGGACTTCCGAGAACTCCAAGTGGGTACGACTCTATCAGGGTCATTGTCGATCGATTGACCAAGTCTGCACATTTCCTACCAGTAAGGACGACAGACAGTAAGGAGAAACTCACTTAGCTATACCTAAAAGAAATTGTATGCCGGCATGGAGTGCCAATATCAATCATATCGGACAGGGACAGCAAGTTTGCATCAAGATTTTGGCGGTCACTTCAAAGTGCCTTAGGAACACATCTTGACATGAGTATTGCATACCACCGGCAGACGGATGGCCAAAGCGAGAGAATAATACAAACACTAGAAGATATGTTGCGGGCTTGCGTGATTGATTTTGGAGGTAGTTGGGATTGACATTTGCCATTAGTCGAATTCTCATATAATAATAGTTATCACGCGAGTATTAAGGCCGCTCCATTTGAAGCACTTTATGGGCGGAAATGTAGGTCACCTGTTTACTGGAGTGAGGTTGGAGACAGCCAACTCACGGGTCCAGAAATGATACGGGAGACAACTAAGAAGATAGTGCAGATTAAAACCCGGTTGTTGACTTCTCGTAGCCGTCAGAAAAGCTACGCAGACGTGAGGCGTAGACAATTAGAATTTAACGTGGGAGATAAGGTCATGCTCAAGGTATCTCTTTGGAAGGGCGTAATTCGTTTTGGAAAGCGTGGGAAGTTGAGTCCAAAATATATTGGGCCATTCAAAGTTCTGGAAAGAGTCGGTCCAGTAGCGTACAAGTTGGAGCTGCAAAGAGAACTTCAAGGGATCTACAACACTTTTCATGTCTCAAATATGAAGAAGTGTTTGTTAGATGAGAGTCTTATCATCCCGCTTGACGAGATTCAACTTGATGACAAGTTACATTTTATTGAAGAACCGGTAGAAATAATGGATTGTGAGGTGAAGCGAGTGAAGCAAAGCCGTAAACCCATTGTCAAGGTTTGCTAGAACTCGCGTCGAGGACCAGAATATACATGGGAACGTGAAGATCAAATTAAGAGCAAGTATCCTCACCTTTTCACAAGTGGTCAAAGAACGGATAAGTCAAATCGAGCACCAGAACGACGCTCCGTTATGGAGGGAAGGCTGTGACATTTCGCGTTTTCAAGGTCAATATTAAATCTCGACTTAATTTCTATTTTTACTTTTAGTAAAATTATGAGTTTTTCCTTTTTGTCGATTTAGTAAAAATCGCCGTTTTAATAAATCGCGCGCCGTGCTTAGGATCGTTATCCGTTTAAATATTCTAAGAAGTAAAAAATTCTATATTTTGCCTTATTGGCTCAAAATTTTTATTTTTATAATCCCCGTTTGTTCCCGCATTTAGCCGAATCCTTGTTAAAATTTTTACATAAACTTAAGTATACTCTACATTTTTTTTACTTACACTAAAATAACACAACAACACTTAACAAAAAAAATGTTTATAAAACCAAGCCCAAGACCTCCCCAAGTGACGCCACCGCCCAAGCCCAATCCAAACCGACTATTTTTTACTTTTCAGGAACTTGATATGACTAGATTTGCATGCCCAATTAATATAAAAACCCATATTCTACTACACAGTTAATAAACATCAAGATATCAAAAAAAAATTCTCTTGCTTCTTTTTTTTTACTTTTGTCGTGCAATCAACAACACAAACACCACCATAAAAATTTTCTTTTCTACTCCAAATCACTATTATACACTCTTACAATCAACTACATTAATCCTACATTAACCGTTATCAATCCTACAAGAAAAATCACCATGCAAAAGATTTATTAAAATCTTGATTTTTCTAGTTTCATGAAGTTTTGGGTGAAGAATAGGCTTAGGGTTTGTAAACTAAGGTTCTTACAAGAGTTGGGTTGTTTGAAGATCAAGGATTTGGTTAATTGGGTTGTGTTTGGATTCGGCTAACATAAAGGAACAAAGGGAAATTTGGTGTCGATCATTTTTCTTGCATTTTCTAGTGTTGTGAGCCTCTCTAAAACCCTCTTTAATTTTTATTTTCATATGAATATGCATACATTTGTATTATTATATATTTTGGAATCCATGTATGTTAGTATTAAATTGATGTTGAGGTGATTTTAATTGGATTGAGGCGTTAGTGGACGGAGATAGGTTAGTTATGCGTATTTGTGAAGTTGTGGGGTGGTAAAAATAGCGTTTGGTTAAGATTTGAAGCGGGTAGAAAAATGCAGAAAATTAAAGTGCCCATTTTTAATGTCGTCAAAATGTTAAAGTTGAAATTTTAAGTACGAATATGCTAGAGCTTGTTTTGACGATCGTTTTCATATAAGGATCGTCCCGTAACTCCTAAAAACGAAGTTTTTACGGAGATTTGAAACTAGGAAAATTATTGTTGAAAACTCAGCTTTTTGGGTATAAATGGTTGCTGTCAGATTTTTGCGGGGGCATTTTCGTCACTTTCGAGTCCGTTTTGGCCTTCGGCCAAAACACGAAAGTTGTTCGGAAGGCCGTTTTACTGCCCCGCGAGGTCGATCGAGTCTAAAATTGAGTAATGATGGGTCTAAAAGGTAGGGCAAAACCTGCGTTTTTCATTTTATTAAAACTACATCAGATCTGACACAGGGGCATTTTCGTCCATATCTGTCGAGTTTCAGGTCTCGGCTAAAACTAAAAAGTTGTCCGGAATGTTGTTTTACGTCAAAGTGCTCAAGAGTCCAAATCGTGAAAATGTAGTCTAGTGGGTCGTTTCGGACGGGTCAAAATTTGCAAAATTATAATAAAAGTCATACTTAGCAAAATAGATTGGGTTGCTGATTTTTGGTAAAAAGTTGGAGTTTGAGCGTTTTAGAGTCCATTTGAGCGTATAAAATCTTAACAAACATTATTAGAGACTGCTTAAAACGTTTACAAATTACTAACTATGAGATTACTTTTTAATGAGAGATATCTTTTCTAATGCTTAAAACGTTTACAAATTACTAACTATGAGATTACTTTTTAATGAGAGATATCTTTTCTAATGCCGTAGGGTTCCTTTTATACACCAAAGATAAACCCTAACAGACTTACAAAACGCGTAAAAGATAATGCATATCTTTTCCTATAATATCTCAAGTATATCTCTTAAACGGTACTAACTATTTTGTACTGACGGTACAAACTAATACTAAC